>JASDQU010205091.1:12949-23070 GCA_032191745.1 Picea mariana
CACCGATTTTGAACTAGACAACTGGTACAAGGGTACTGAGGATCCTCGAGAACACATTTATTTTTTCGAATGACACTGGACTTCTAAGAATATTCCTTGAACCCAATGGGTCGATCAGTTTGTCTATATTATGGATATGTTCCCTAGAAGTTGGTGTATTTAGGAAGAAAATGGTAGATTGGACCCATATGAACTTCCATTTTTGCATGACATTGAGCTTCACAACAAAAGATCTGACTTAAAGAGTGGCCCTCCTCTGGATCAAGGACTTTATATTTCATCGTTAGCCAAAGAAAACCACACCAAAGGTGTTCTTCTCATATCATCAGTTAGTATAAAAATTGAAAGAGGTTGTCCATTGTTGGAAGGTTGACGTAGACAATGTTGATGATGATGACCCACGAGGGATACAGACCAAATAATCTGAAGGAGATCACGCAGTGGAAGGGAAAGTGTCTAAGTTGATGGTCCCAAACTATAGTTGTCTGATTAAGACAAGGAAACACAATATTGGCATTGAGGAAGCACCCAAAATGGCCATCATTGGAGACTATTGGGATAAAGATATTGTCACTCAAGTGGTAGACTTACTCAAGGAATATTAGGACTTGTTTCTACGTATCTTTTCAAAAATGAAGGGAATATTCAGATCATTGGGGGCCATGAAGAGTCAACTTAAGTTGGATTCCAAACCAGTCAAGAGGAGGCCTTATCGATTAAATCCCAAGTACAAGGAAAAAGTGCGCAAAGATTTGGATTGGATGTTGGACATTGGAATTATTGTTCATGTAGAAGATTCTGATTGGATCGGTCCTATGGTGGTGAAACCTAAGAATATTGGTGATATTTGAATTTTTGTAGATCTGATAAGCCTCGATGCAGCCTACATCCACGACCCTTTCCCTACACCTTACACAGATGAGATGTAGGAAAATGTTGGTGGTCGGGAAGACTACTCATTTATAGACGGATTTTCAGGGTATCATTAGGTTCGAATCATAGAGGAGGATCAATCCAAAACCACCTTTGCAATGGAATGGGGGTCGTTTGTGTACACTATGATGCCTTTCAACTTCAAAAACGCCCCCGCAGTATTTTCCCAAATAGTGGTCGCAGCCTTCAAGGAATTTATCTACAAGTTTCTTAAAGTTTATTTGGATGATTGGAAAATGTTCAGTTTGTTGAAGGGACACATGCAAGCTTTTTAGTTGATGTTGGATCGATGTCGTCATCTCCAGATTTCATTGAATTTGAAGAAGTGCATCTTAATTGAATTTGAAGAAGTGCATATTTTGTTGGGTCATGTTGTGTGTAGGGATGGATTGATGTTAGATCAAGCTAAGATCGTCGCCAACTTGGACATGGTGGTGCCACTTTGGTTCGCGCATTGCGTGCAACATTGGATCATACATGATATAACCAGAAGTATATTTAGAATTATGTGACAATTTCTACCCCATTGGAGAAATTGTTGCACAAAGATACTAAATACACTTGGACACCCGAATGCCAGGAAGCCTTGGATACTCTCAAATAAAAACTTTTCACTGCACCAATTTTGTTTTTTCCTAACTGGTCTAAGCTCTTTTATTTCCACATAGTTGCCTCATTCATTTTGTTGGGCGCAGTGCTTGCTTAGTCGGGCGAAGGTAATAATGACCATCTAGTATACTTTTCCAGTCGCAATTTTTCCAACGCAAAAATAATTATACCACAACAGAGCACGAGGGCCTCGCCATGGTATATGCATTGCATAAGTTTCACCATTACTTGCTTGGGACCCCTTTCAAATTATTTACAGACCACTCTGTGCTCAAATATTTGCTCAACAAACCAGGATTAGGAGGGAGAATATGTCGTTGGTCATTTCTCTTCCAAGAGTTTGGGTTTGAAGTTATGGTCAAGTTGAGTAAGTACAATTTTGGACCAGATCATTTATCTCAGCTTGAGACTAGAGAGGTTAGTTGAAGCCTAGATGATGAACTCCTAGATGCTCAACTCTTCTGGATTGAAGCAATTCTTGATAAATTGGTCGAGATCGTTGAATTTATCATGTCAGGACAACCTCCACCGGGGTATATCTAGGTTCAGTGTCGCCAACTGGTAACCTGTAGTGCAGATTATCAACTAATTGGCGGACAGTTGCATAAGTTGGGCGCAGATGGCATCCTACGTCGTTACGCATTAGAACATGAATAGGACCCCATTCTGTATGAATCACATGAGAGTATTGTTGTAGGACAAAATGCAGGAAAGTCTATAGTGTGCAAGATTTTTTGCGCTACACTTTGGTGGCCCTCACTCTTTTCATATGCCAAGGACTATTGTAAGCATTGCAATGTGTGTCAACGAATTGGTCAAAGAGATGAGCTTCCTTTGTTTCTAGTGACCGCGTTAGATTCATTCAACAAATAGAAAATAGAGTTTGTGGGTCCCATTAATCCCCTCGTGCTTGCACAGTGGCATGCTACATCATTAGGGATACCAAATATCTAACAATATGGGTCGAAGTCACGCTAGTTAAATATTTTACAGCTAAAATGACAACGTGATTCATTTTTGAAAATGTGATTACCCGATTTGGCTGTCCACGGGTGTTGATGAGTGACCAAGGCTCACATTTTCTCAATGAATCCATTTAGTAACTCACACAGGAGTTCATGATCCATCACAAAAATATCACTCCCTATCATCCTCAACATAATGGTATGGTTGAAGATTTTAATAAAATTTTAGAGCATGCTTTAACCAAAGTTTGTAATGTGCAACGTGATGACTAGGATTAGAGGATCCCCGCGGTATGATGGTCTTATCAAACAATGTGCAAAAGGTTGACAAACAACACACACCCTTCAGATTGGTCTATGGAAAAGAAGTAGTCGTGCCGCTAGAATTTGTTGTTCCTAGCCTTTGGGTTGCCATAACAAACTAGATGACAGATGATTAGTCCATCTAACACAAGTTAGATGAACTCATGGAGTTATAGGAGGACCATATGATGGTGGGATTCATCCATGTGGTTGAAAAAGAGAGACAGAAGGCATGGCATGATCGCAAAATTCACCATAAACTCCTCCAGCCTGGATCTTTAGTTTTGTTGTATGACAACAAATACTTACAACACCCTGCCAATCTACGTATGCATTGGTTGGGTCCTTTTCAGCTAGTCTACATCAGTGAAGCAGGTGCCACCAAGATGTAAAAATTACAAGTACATTCTCTCAAGGTACTTATTAATGGAAATCGATTGAAGGTGTACTACAACCCGCAGGGGTCAACCGTCATTTATCTCCCTATTTCAGCCCTGCAGTTCAGTAAAGTCGGTGTAGCATAGAATGTACAGCATGTAGAAGATTAGATGTTTGGAATAATTTTACTTTTTGGCAGCACAGAGTACACCCCAATCACATAGACCGATTGGATGGAATAACAGTTTTACATATTTTCAATATTTCCCAACTCAGGTCATTGTTATGGCCTAACTACAAGGTCTTGACCCTGACCGTGAATTCACACGAGGCTCGGTTGAGTTCCACGGAAATCTAGTTCATTGAAAGGTTAAGAAATCTAATTTGGGCAGCTCGCACATGACACAAGTACGCATTCAGTTATGACACCACATTCCACAAGGAACATCACCAATACAGTTGATCCAAAATTTGATCTCCCCATTAGTGATGCTTCACCGCCACTTTCTAAATATTCTACAATCCATCACCTCCACCAGACCTTTCTATTATCCTCACTTTCCCTTTCCCCCAACCTCCACTTTATATATACCACCTCCCCTATCCACTCATTGGAGAAATTCCCCATGCCCCACTCTCTCCCACCCCCGCTTATGATTTCCTCCCTTGTTCACTTGGAAATTTCCACCATTCACCTCTCTTCATCCATTTCTCCCAGTTTTATTTCCATATTCCCATTTCAATACTCTATCCCTCCTAATTCAGCTAGGCAGCATGAAAACTTGCAATTCATTTTTCATGCAGATTGCCAATTTTTCATCAAATTCTCGTCGAAGGTCACAAATATGATTCTTCCCCAACATGGCATAACCCAAAACCACACAGTTCCTTAAATTGTTCTTCATACTTGCGACAGTTCCCTAGCTCTCTAAGCCCGAAGCTAATTGGACTGTCACCATGGATAATCACCTTTGTTGATGTGGATAGCCCGAAGCTACGAGCTCTCCATTCCACCAAGTTAAGAAGACCATGTATTTTTTCTTGTCTTACCAAAACAAAAAGACAAGAATAGGATGATTCTCTCTCTTGAGGGAGCTGAAGTTTCATTTTTTCATACAATAGGGTGATGTCTCGATGGTGTGGTTTAAACAAAACCCTCAATCATCACACACACACCATCGAAGGGGAAGAGCCAACCCTCTGGCCACATGAACTCCATTGGAATGTTTGAATCAGTCTCGGATCAGTGTTATGTTACAGGTTACAGCTACAACCCAGACATATGATTTTCTCTTACTCAAACCCAACTGTAACCACAGTTCGGTTTGAGACTTTGGTCTAGTAATGATGATTTTCTCTTACTCAAGACTGTCTCATCTATTGTGATGATCATTCCATGAGACATTTGGCTCGAGGGAAAGCCAAGTAATAGTGGTCAGTGCCTGTTAGCACCCAAATTTTTAGGTTTATCTCACGCACACGCACAAATAAAGTTATGTGCGCCCATTCTAGTTTTGTGTGCACCCAAGCTAATGCACGGAGAATGACAAAAAGTGTGCGCCATATCAAGTTTTTATATTTTCACCAAGTCCAAGGTCTATCAAATGTGCATCAGTCCAAGTTTTGATGCGCACCTAAAATCAAGAAGATGCACGTCATAATCAAGAAAGAAATCATCTGGAAATCTTCTTGAATGATTACTGCCAGCGGTGCAAGGGAACGTGGAGCTAACAAAAGATGAGCTAGAAAGGAAGTTGAGATTGCCCCAATTCCATAAAGGATATGTGGAATGTAGACAAGAAACAAAATCATGTGAGGTTGTTAGTCAGTAGAGCAAGTGGAACAGAACTGAAAGAGATAGAGCTCACGAGAAAAGAAAACTATAAAAAGAAGCAGTGGAATTAGAAACAGAGTTAGACACTCACTTAGAGGATTCACTGAGTTGTTGTTTGTTGTATTCTTGAGATTTCTCTTATCCTTTGTAGTATTGTGATGTTGTAATTCTCACAACTATAGGTGTAAGTATTTTTTATGTCTAAAGTCTAAAAGTATGTGTAGAGCACAATGTATTGTAACTCTAGGGAATTATCTAAAGAGGACATGCAACTTTGTTGTTGTTGAGTATAGTTTTCTTGATGTATGCTTGATTTTAATGGAATGGAAAGAGTAATAAAGTTGCAACAATTATGATCTATCATGTGTCACTTGATGCAGGAGCATCGTCAACAAAGCATACATGAAGAGACAACTCAGTGCCATAACACGCCTTTTGAATTATTTTGGAATCTTAAACACTGGCATTTCCTGTCAATATTTTCGAATGAATAACTAGAAGAAGATCAAAACGACTTGGAAGAAAACACGATTAGTGAGATCTGGGAGTTTCACTCTCAGACTTTAATGTAACGGAATTTAAGGGGTAGTTAGTTTTTTTTTTTTTGGAATATTCTCTTCTTCAAGAAGATGAGTATTCAGAGGGAACCCTAAGATCCCTCTAGGATAAATAGAGGTGTTGTATGCCCGAATGAGGCTGCTGCAAATTAGTAGGAGGTTGTTGTGATTTAGTTGTTGTTGAATTTTTAGTTATTGTTTTTATCATCATTGTACCCATTTACATTTGAATGAATATAACAGAGGAAAATTGACCCAATGCATGATGTTTCTAATGTTTACAGCTCCCTGTTATTTTATGTTTTCATGAATGAATGAGTTATGTTATTGAGTATATGAAACTATGAAGTGTTTGGATAAGTTTCAATTGTTTTTCTTTGTTGATTTCATGCAAGGTGTGCATACTGTCCGCAAGTAGTGTGTTGACGGAGTTTGTTTCAACTCAAAAGCTTAGAAGAGATAGCGTGAAACTTCCATTTGCAAGGAGTGCAAAGAGATTGTTGCAAGGTGTGCACAGTTGCTCGCAAGAAGCTAAATCTTGGGTAATAATTTTTTGCAAGGCGTGAATAGATCCAAAAATCTGACTAAGTGTCGAAGAAACCCTTTAAGGAGTTCAAACCTCGAAGAAAGGACAAGTACAGAGGTGTTAGTGGGATAAATCCTTTAGGAAGGAGGAGATTTTAAGGTTTTGCAAGATAAACAATCAAGATCTATCCAGGAGAAGCGGAATCATTCCAGACTGGCAGATCTAGGAGAAGTTGTGTGGTGGTTAGTCGTGGGTCCTTTCAGAAATTCGTGAACCAGAGGATTTGGAGTGTAGAAGGGAGAAAAACACTGAAGTATGGAGCCATGAAGAGATCCTAGCCATCGGCTCGAAGGCTGAGACGTGGCAGCGGATAAGCGAGTTCAGGAAAGAACAGCTTCAAAGAATTTGCACCAAGCAGATAGTGATCTTCGTGAAATCGTGAAGTGCGAAGTAGATCCGAGCCTTTCGTTTTAGTGAGGATACGTGGCGAAGATCCACATGGTTCAAATGAAGAGTCCTTCAGAGGGAAGGCAAGATGGAGTAACCAAAACTCCCAAAGATCGAAGGTCGAAGCTGATATCAATCGTTAGTTGAGAGGGACATGTGGCGTTAGATCCAGAGGTCCAGAGATATAGCCCTCTAGAAGAATTGGGGTGAGTGTGAAACAAGAACTCCCAAAGAGTCGAGAGTCGAAAGAGATCATGACCGTCGATTTCCAAGGAACACGCAGCACTATATAGTGTCGTCCAGAAGGAGAGTACTCCGGGAGAAAGCAGGTGCAGAAGGGTGAAGGATTTCCGAAGAGTCGGGAACCGAAGTAAATCTAGGTCATCCAAGCCAAAGGGACAGGTGCCACCAGATCCTGCGCTCCAGAGCATAAGGGCTTCGGAGGAACTGGAGAGTGGAAATGCAAGGACTTGCGAAGCCCGAAGTCATGAGGCCATCAGGAACATCCGTGAAGGTGGGAATGTGACAGGGCACTTGGCGCTTGCTTCAGGCTCATACTCAGGTTATCTTAACGAATCTAACTAAGTCAGATTCATGGCCATGGAAAGAAAACTCATGTTCGGTTGCAAAGGAGACTATGAGCGTCTCTCCTCACATCTAAGTGCTTGATCAAGTGTGAGGGAACTCAAGAGAAAATCGAGTTCATTCAAGAGAAAAGTAAGGGACATTTGAAGGTCTGCCAAGGGAGCGCCCTCCTCTACCTACATACTCCTGCAGAATTGTATCTATACAAGATTCTTATGGAATAAAAGCTACGTCAAGATTCTCAGAAGAGGCCACAATCACTGACCATTCTTACAGTTTTACCTGCAATTTCGATCCCACGAATTCTAGTCCATGGCCAAAGATATCGGTTTATTCAATCGAATAATTGCTTGAAAATGAGAGCACGATTTGAAATCTTGAAGCAACTTATTTTGAACTATTGGCAAGACAATACCATTAAATTAGGTGATAGTGTTTATCAACTCATCTGAATTTGCATCGATGGTAGTGCTACTAGTTGTAGTCGTGTTTGTGGGCAATGTTGCAACAGATATTGCAAAGAAGAATGTGAGTTGTGATCCATTCTATAGTAATCCGGTAGTCATTTCTTGCATGTTGTCTTTCAATGTTGGGATGCATCAGGTCGATCGTGTCTTATTTAACCAGGCTTGATACATAAATGAATGAAGTCCCACACACTTGATTATCAAGCTACTTTAAGATACCAACTATTCTCCATTGACAAGAGTATTTAAAACAAGAGCAATATTTTATGTCCTCAAATCCCATAGCCTCACACCTCCGGCATTAGAATTACAACTCAATATAGTCTAGTCACTATGAAGCCATGCTACTATCCTAATTGAACCACTAGAATTGTTGACTTCTTTCTTTTGGAGGTGCACTACATGGTTCAAATGTGGGAAATGTTGAATTCCCAATGCCCTTTAGTAGAGTCATGAGCCCATTGGAAGAGTTAATTCACATTGACTCTAAAGGAAAAATAAAATCAGTTGACAAAACTCAAGGAGTTGTACACTGAAGCATGGTGTAATTGAGGCTATTGATAATTTTCATACGGACTCTTTCGTTCATTACTCTCGGGAAAATATTCTTCTTCTTCTTTTTTTTTCTGGTGCTTAGCTTCTGGAAATCAATTTGAGGCTAGTTAGACCCCACCTTCCTTGTTCAGAACACATTGAGCTCCTAAAGTCCTTTGCCTATTATTTGAGTGTGTCTGATACACTTTTCATTCTCGACCTGGCCTAAAATTGAATAAGGAGGTCTAGGGATACTGAGTTTGCATCTAATTGTTAAAGGGTGGAGTTGCAAGAATACCTGTGAGATATGAGCTATGGCTTGAGTTGAGGAATTATTAGAGTTACTAAACACTCTAATAATATCTTCTTTGGAAAATACATTCACAATTGACAAAAACACTTTGCAGTCTATTGTAACTTGCTTGCAAGTTTCACAAGCCAAAGTAGCACTACTGCAAACTCGGACTCGACTTATTCACGATGCACTTGAGCAAAAGAATCTTTGACAACATTATGAACTAGTCCTTGTTCAAAAAAAACCTCCTATGGAAGATGATGATCCACCAGCACATGAGAAACTCAGTGAGACAACTCCAAATTCAAGTACAGTTGAAGTCCAACTTCCACTTTCCAAGACAATCATCAGACCTTGAGAAGAAATTAAGAACAATAAGAAAAAAAAATGGTATTGGATATGAAAAGGAATTCATCTTTCATATTTTGGATTATACCAGACCGATCCAGTTCCATAGTTTTGGATTCCTTCAAGAAAGTTCATATTCACCTCCTCTGGTTCAAGAGCAGATTCTGAAATACAAACATTGTCACCAAGTTGGCCACGTGAGAGATCAATGCTTAGATCTTTATCATTGTGAGCATTTTGGAAAGTACAATCATCCTTCTGACTGATGTACTAACAACAAGAAATTAGAAAGAGTAAAGAACCACTATGGGTGGATGAAATTTTGGCAATGGTCATCAATAGCCAAGAAGATATCTCAACCATACTGTAGAATTCAGTCTCAAGTATTGACACATCTTGCAATGAAAGGATTTTCATCTTCTCACCTTGTCCCTGACAGGGGGGAACAACATCAGTGATTGACAATCAGTATTCAAGTTTCGAAGTATTATCAATTGAGTAATAACAAGAAAGTGTGACAAGAGAGCATGATTAATTTGTGGTTTTCCTTAAACCACCACTTAATAGAAGGCCTACAACTTATGTTGAACAATCCTTCTGACAGATGTTCTAACAACAAGAAATTAGACAGAGTAAAGAACCATTATAGGTGGATGAAATTTTGGCAATGGTCATCAATAGCCAAGAAGATATCTCAATCATACCGTAGAATTCACTCTCAAGTATTGACACATAAGGATTTGCATCTTCTCACCTTGTCCCTGACAGGGGGGGAAACATCAATGATTGACAATCAGTATTCAAGTTTTGAAGTCTTGTCAATCGAGTAATAACAAGCAAGTGTGACAAGAGAGCATGATTAATTTTTTGTTTTCCTTAAACCACCACTTAGTAGAAGTCCTACAACTTATGTTGAACAACAATTTGTGGTTTTCATTAAACCTCCATTTAGTAGAAGACTTTCAACTTTTTCTACAAAACCATTTATGGTCATATTTAAACTGGCATTTGAGAGCACTTCCAATTAGCAGAAGACAGCAGCTTCAGCTTCTAGCTAACTTAATAAATGTTCTAGTAACCATTGAGCCCTAGAGCCAAGTTCCAGAATTTGTGGTCATCCATAAACTACCAGATTGGTTTGTGGTATTCCTTAAACCATCACCACCATTTAGTAGGAGACATCAGCTTATGTTTTCCATTTGGTTTGTGTTCATCCCAAAACCACTAGATTCAAAGAGAACATTTAGCCATTGGTATTTTTCTATTTCAAGATTTAAGTTGAACACTTCCATACTTCAACTCTCTTCTTGGACTCATATACACCCCTTCGAATTAGGAGG
>JASDQU010205092.1:10368-23839 GCA_032191745.1 Picea mariana
CCATCCTCAAATAGATGTTTAGACTGAAAGAGTGAACATAGTGTTGGAAGACATGTTAAGGATGCATGTTATGCATCATCCCAAGAAGTGGGAAGAATATCTACCCTTGGTAGAGTTCACCTATAATAATGGTTACCAAGAATCATTGAACATGAGCCCATTCGAGGCTCTATATGAAAGGAAGTGTAGATTTACAATTAGTTGGGAGAGTCCAGTGGATAGGATCGCACTTGGAAAGAAATTACTAAAGGAAATGGAACATGCAATGGATAAAATAAGGCAAAATCTAAAGTTATCCCAAGACAGAAAAAAGAGCTATGCAAGCAACAATGGAACTCATAAAGAGTTAAAAGTGGGAGATAATGTATATCTCCAAGTAAGACCCAAAAGGAGTTCCTTGAGAATGGGGACATGTGCTAAGTTGGAACCCCACTATTGTGGATCATTTGAAGTCTTGGAAAGAGTGGGGCCAGTAGCATACAAACTTGTATTACCACCTATTGTTAAATCTCATAATATATTCCATGTATGCTTGTTGAAGAAATATGTTCATGATTCTAATAATGTTATTGAGTGGATTGTGATAAAGGTGGAACCAGAGGGAGAATTCCAGGTTGAACCTCAATGCATCCTAGACAAGAGAGAAACAATGTTGCAGAACCGAGCCATCATGTAGGTCAAGGTGCAATGGAAGTACTTTGGAGTAGATGAGGCTACATGGGAGTTGGAAGATGCCATGAGAATGGCATACCCATTTTTGTTTTATGTATAARTGTACATACATGGTKTTTTAAACACCAAGGATGGTKTTTCTTTAAGGGGGATGGGAATGTAACACCCTTTTTACCCCCATGACGGTAATTACGCTAAGAATTCATATAATTATGAATCTTGTAATTGTGTTGTGATTAATGAAAAACACCAGATAATTGATTGAAAGGGAAAATCCTTGAGAGTAATGGCCATGATGTCACAAGTGATAATTGATGAAGTAGGATGGATGAGGTGGACCGGTGAGATGTAGTGAAGAAGATTCAATGAGGAAAACATGAATCTTTCTTAACACTTGAACATGCACCTGTAATTGAATACACCACCTTCTCACGTACTTGAACCTGCAAGAAGCCATGTGAATTGTTAATGAGAGAAAAATATTGGTGCTTGAGGCAGTTAATATCGCTAATAGTCCTCACCTCTTGAGAAGATCAAGGGTCAAATGAATAACTTGAAATAAGGACACCCATGGATTTTCCCCTTCAGGAATTTATACCCAAACATCGTGTCATGTCTGGAAGAAGTTATAGGAATCCCAAGGAACTGGTGGAAGAATAGGCCAACGGTGGAAAACATCATTAGAAGAGAAAGAAGGGAAGAATACGTATAGAAAATTTGGTCACCAAGAGTGGTGTCTGGGAGAGACCAACCAATGCAAACATGTGCAAGAGACAGAGCACAAAGTTAAGATAGGAGAGATATCTGGAGAAGAGTAAGTGAGGGGCAAGTTCACAGGTGGATGTCATAATGGATAGAGGGGTTCATTGGCACAGATCGAAGAGGAGAATAAATTGGAGACATTTCCTTGAAGAAAATAGGAAGCTCATCCAAAATATTGATGATCACTTTGAAACAAAGAAGACTCAGATACATACTAGAGCAGTAGAGTGTTGTATCTTGGTACTTATTGGACAAAAAATGACACTGGTAAGGGGAGGTCATTGAGGGACTATATAGTAGAGAAGGGGATCCCTTATGAAGAGGAAATCCATTTGGAAAGGTACTTGATAAACCTTTGGAATACCTAAGCTTAGTGGGAATGGGGTAACTTGTGTTTTTGTTAATGGAGGAAGGAGAGTAACCTTCATGGATCATTCCAAATTTGAGAACTAACTAAATCATTCCACTTGTGATATTGCGGCTTGGAACATGAGTGGAATATTGTAGGAAGGTACTTTGCAATATGGACTAAGGTTGGGAGGAAAGGATTCATGTCTTAATCAATTGGATTTTGACACTTCTGTGAACAAATAAGTTTTTAAACTTGACCTATTTAATGTGTGTTGATGATAAAAAATATCTGATTTTATGATTTAAAGGGAAATTTGAATGCATATGAATGATAAATTGAATTCCTAAGTAAAATGGAATTTTCTTGTTTGTTTTCACTGTTTATTTTATTAACTCATGAAAATAATCTGAGTGGAGGTAGTTTGTATCCCTGAGGATCTTGCAGCTTGGGAGGAAATCTTGGAAGATATGGACAAAATATTCACTAGGAAGGTAACAAAAGTGACCTGGTAATTCAGAGCGTCTTATAGGATTCAAGTAACCTTGTGCCCTGGGGGAATCTCCAATTCTCGAGTGGAAAGTTTACAAGGTATGAAAAAATCCTTACTCGAGACTGGCGGAGGAAATACCTAGATGCGTAGGGAATATATTTGTATAATTTGGAGAGACCCTACCCCATTAAACCTCCCACCTATTTTAAATGGAAAGCTTGAAATATATGTAAACTTCATACCAAGTAATAGAGCTTTAGTGGGATTTAGGTTAGTTCTCGAACACTTGAAGAACCCAAAAAATTGGCTAAGTCCCAATTTCAGACCATTATCCAGAAGAAAATCCTGTGTTGAATCGGGGAAGATCAAAATTGTTGATTTGGCATGGAGAATGGATCTCATCCTTACATCAAAATATATCATCGAAATTATTGAGTTGTGAATAAGAGAGAGAGAGAGGGTCTAATGATGAAGAAGCCCTAGATCCAGCTATTAATCTGGAGTGATGAGAATATTGGTATAGCTCATCGAGAGACTACTCCGATGACGACAAGGATGTGTTGATGATGATGAATGCTTGGTAAAGAATGATAATCGTTAATCGATACGAGGGAGATATTAAATATTAGTCACAAATGGTCATGGGTTCCACTTAAATGAGAAAAAAGGGAGAGTGATGTCATGATGACAAGGATGCCAGCCTAGAAGATAGCATGACTCGAGGGGTGGGGTATGCCGACAATTGATTGGTCAACGAGATAAGAGTGGCCTCATTGGATGTGGAGGTATTTAGGTCTTAGATCAAACCTTGGTTGTTTGATGTATGGATCAATAGACCCCAAACATTCATAAAAATATGGAGGATAGAGGTCTGTAGGAAAGGATAGGAGAATGAGTTGATGATGAAAAGGATCCCAAGGTTGAGCAACCATTGTTGATTGAGAAAGGGGAAAGATGAAATCTCAGCCGTGGATTTGTTGTAGGACCCACATGTTCACCCTAGAAGAGTTCAACATAGTGGAAATTATTTGTCGTGTAATTCAGAGATACCGATGCAGTTAGAATCATTACATGATAGAGATCGAGAGACTTTAGATATGTAATTGGACCTATCATAGTGTTCTTCTTTAGAACTTGATGGTTGGGGTTACTAACTACTCCAAAGGAGAACCCAAATAACCACAAACATAGGATTAATTCGATCCTTAGGAGAGGTTATATTTATGTTATGAAGGTTGTTGTGTCCATAGTATTTTGATTGATGTGTTTCCCTCGCAATGAAAACATGGTGAACATAGAAAAAATTTAATTCATTAGCCCTCATATGATAGTCAACCATACGACTTCCCTTAATGGTCCTTTCATGCCAGTGACATCTGCCCTGCCACGGGTCAATTATGTGGCAACCTATCCCATGCATTCAAATCCAAATGAGAAGGAATCTCTCCCTTCTTCTGACTTAGATCTGGTGGTTGACATGGTGATCTCTTCAATAGGGATATTAGAGCTTGATCTCCCTACCCCTATTGTGGCCCTTGAGATGTATTCCTTCCAGACTATAGTTCTTCCATCTTGCGAAGATCTCTTGGAAGCCATGATTGAGGTTAGTTCCTTGAAATGTATTCCTTCCAAAGGATCGCCCTCTTGGAATCCATGATCAAGTATAGGTCATTGAGCATAGTTTATTTTCTAATTTCAAGCTTGTTAAAAAATGAAACCCATATTTGAGCATAGTTTTGTTGATTTCAAGCTTGTTAAAAAATGAAACTAGGTTCGAGCAAAGTTCTCATTTTTGTGTCAAGTTCGTTAAAAAATGAAACAGAGGGCCTCAAGCATAGTTTTTCTGGTTTCAAGATTGTGTAAAAATGAAACCTACCTTAGAATTATACGATCCTTTGGTAGTACCTGGTTATGAGAAACATTATTTTCATGTGTATATCTCGTTAAAAATTGAAACAAACGCCTCTCTCGTTCAGTTGAGTCTTTCACCAGATCTCGTAGATATTAATTTGAGTCTTTCCCTATATCTTGTAACTTCAACTTATTTTCACCTGCCTTTGTTTGTTGACCTTTTGATCCATCTAGTATAGAAATCGATGACAAATTAAGCATCAATGAATGAAACAAATCTTGGGGGGATTATGTCCAGCCTCCAGACATCATGCTGGAGCAAAGCCACTAGCTTCCATCACACAGTTGGGGTCAAAGTACCAAATATCCATGGGTCCTGTTTGAAACCTTTGGAGATTACATTGGGAACTCTTTGGAGTCTCCTTTAATCTCTTTTCAGACTCCCTGAACATGAAAATATTTTCGAGTGATCTTGCTTCCATTCACAGTCGTTACAATGATTTAAAGGGCATATTTCGAGTGGTAGTTTATCTCTTTTTCGGCCTCACGAGACTAATTACGAAAATGACTACTCTAATCAAGAATGATTAGTAAAGTTCTCCCCTGTATTGTTTTAAACTTTTTTCGAGCTTGGGAGACTAAATTTATGAAAAATTCATCCATGGAGTCATCTTTAAGTTCTTTTCAAACTCTCTAAATGTGAAAAACCACCAAGTTTACGTTCTTTGGGCTTGTAAAAATATGTGTCGAAGCACCTATGTGAGTCTGATCTATAGGACCTATACAGGACATAACCCCTTCTTTCTCATGTTCGTTAAACATATGCCGAAGGACTCATTCGAAGGATGAGATATATCGAGCATCGGTTACCCTCCTCAAACTCGTTAAAAAAGAAAGAGGCACTCACCTATCTGGATGGGAGAAAAATTGAAGGAAGTGGGTCAAGTTTTTGGGAATCCTTTATGGAAGCTATTGTCACCCTTGAACATGGCACATATTTGCATCTCATATTATGGTTGGGTAATCCACTTGTGTTTGAGTCATACCAATTCCATCTATCGCCACACCTTTTCGTCCAGTCAAAGGGTGTTCTTATTTCTGTCACATTACATTCTTGGTACTCATCGAGTCAATATTGCCAAGTCAGTTGTCGTTCCTCATCATGTTCAAGGTACGTTTCACTTCAAACCATCCATATACAGTACTATCAATTTCCATTTCTCATGTGAGTCCATACTGATTCGATTCACCATCTTACATCACTTTCCTACGTCAGTTTCATGTCGATGATGGGGGATACATCAAGGCCCTCCTTTGACAAGTGAGTTCTGGTCGACTTCAGCACATCATCTGAGAATTAGACTTAGAAACCAATTAGTACCTTGGGACCTTCATGCCTCAATGGGTAAAAACTATGCAAAGTGGATAAAAATTGCTATAAATAGTAACAAAAACCAAATGTTACTATGTCATTTGACTTTTTTATCCAAATAGTGAAATTTGGACCAAATTACCTCTGATCTTCAATTGGTGATTGTAGGAGCATCGAGTGAAGGAATTAGAGACTGCCTGGACCAGGTAATTCTTCTTCCCCTCCTCTTCCTTTATAGTGAATTACATTTTGTATTTAGGTTTCAAAATTTGAGTTATTTAAGGTGCAAATTAGGTATTTAGGTTTACACGGGCTACCACTCATCGGGTCGCATATACGTGAGGTTGTACATGACTGTGTAAAATACAAACTACCTGTACTCATCCCTATATGCGATTGTGAATGTTGCAGCCCGCGTACAAGTTCGTAAACAAGGTTTGTGATGGTTGGTAACTCAAAAATTGATGTTTCTCTGGCATGATGGTGCTAGAATGGGGGGAAAGGGAACATGAGAAGGTAGATGCTACTGTGGAAAGAGATTCGGGGGCACAAATGGCATTGAAAAGATGCAAGTTGTATAAATTTTTGGCACTCAATGTTATGAGAGCCCAAGTGAGGTTGCTTCAGTTGTTCATGGATTACTGGTATCCAAACAGTGAGAGATTCAACCTTGATGGGAAACCATTAAGGATTGAATTCGAGGATATATATTTCTTGATGGGGTTGTCAAGTGGGAGCGAGGTGGTGAACCTAAAAGCCCGAGGAGCTGGGAGTGGTATGAAGATAGAAGAGTACATAGACGCTCATTGTATGGCAGGGACTGAGAAGGTCGGGAGTCAACTCCCCATTCGAGCAATAAACAATCCAAGCCTCATGATTATTGTCCTCGTTTTGACCCAGATCACAGGATCAGCTTCATTGCACCAGGCATTGAGGCTGCTCATGTTATATTTTGTAGAGTGTTTGAGACCCACGATGTACGATTGGTGCACCTTGCTACTGGCTAATATGAAGAGCGAGTTGACATAATGCAAACAGGTTGACGAGAGGAAATTTAGGTTTGCATCTATCTTGTGTATATTTTTCTTCGAGTGGGTTCCGTGCTTGGGACCTAGAGTTGAGATCATTCCTCAAGGAACTCGTGATCCAACCATGGCATGGTGGACTGAGGTGATGAGACGACAGAGGGGAGGTAGGGTTCCCACACCCTACAACGATGATTTATTTTACTAGTAGAGATGATAGGTCATTACTCTGGATGACTACCCCTATGCAGGGATCAACATAAGAGGGGACCTTGACATGCCACTTCCACCAGGGACCGCCTATGGGGAAATAGGTATGTCAAAGTTTTTAAATATTTCATTTTTTTGTATTTTTGTATAGTAAAACAAAAATATTTTTGGATGATGCTTAAGTACTAACTAGACACTTGTGTGACGCGGATGTAGGTCCGCGATGGTCTAACGGGATTCCACGACATCGTTGAAGGCACCAGGGAGATGAGGCAATGGGAGGAGAAGCATAGAGAATCCTTCAAAACGTGCAGGGAAACATGTCTTATTTGACACATAGGATTCTGATGGTAAAGGTAGAGGATCTATCGGAGGCCATGCAGAGACAAGTGGTTGGTGTGCCCAGATTTTGGGTGTGACTCTTTCGGTGTCTCACAAATGATGTAGTTTGTTATCATGACACACATCTGGTGCCATAGGCGTAGATGTCATGGATTTTTTATTATAGGTTGTATATGTGTATTGAGGGTGTTGGCCCCAATTTTGTACTATAAACATCATATTTTTTGAAATATATATAAAACATGGTTCTTCAGATTTACTTATATTACAATGTGTACATTTATGAGACCGTTTTCTTTTCTTTAGTTATGTGACAAATGCCAATCTAAAACGAAATTAGCATAAGCATCAGATATGTAATTAGAACTCCTAGGTATGTGATGATAAGTAATAAAATCAAACTTTCTCTCTAAAAGATGTACCCATAGGAATCGTTGGAGTAATGTAGGATCGCGCACACAGAAACTGTCATTCAACTGACATACTACTAACTAGGAATCCAAGCGAACCTCCAAAGAGAGAATACCATGTAAAATGGCATCGCGCAAAAGTTCTATAACGATGCTATACTCAGCCACATTATTCATTGATGGCCCTAGGCATACGCCATCTGAAGAACCAGTAGACCCTTGGGTGAGTAAACAACCCAAGCAGTAGAAGCCAAGTTCCGCGTATGACGACTAGATCTATTTGAAAATCCTAAGTAGACCGAAGACTTTGTTGACATATGCCAACCAAGGGAAAACTCGATAAGCAAGCTGAAGACAAAAATAAAGGGAAAATACATATACACTAAATTACATTAGTATACAAAGAGTTACACCCAAGCTTGGGGCTCAAGAATAATATCTTTTCAAGTAGATCCCATTCCTGGGCTTGGCCAACATGTTCCCTTCATAATCCTCTAATTCATAGGCTCCTTTTTAGAAGACACATCACACGATATAGGGACCATGCCACATGTGTTTGAACTTGCCTTCCCCCAACGGTTCTTTGGCTTGATCATATAAAAGGACCAAGTCACCCTCAGTGTACAACCGAGGATAGAAAGACTTATAGCATTATACGTTGACTCATTTTTTATTTTCTTCTATAGCCATAGAGGTTCCTCGACGCTGCTCATCAAGGCTCTCTAGGTGCACAAGGCATCGCTCGAGATCGGAGGTGTCAGGGAGGAGCGTAAATTCCAATCTAAGAGAAGGGGTTTTCAATTCAATAGGTAATATCGTATCCACACCGTGTACTAAGTAGAAAGGAAAAAAATCTGGTGGTAGTCTTAACCGAGGTTTGGTTTGCCCAGAGTGCGGGATATAGCATAATATGCCAGTAAGATTTCTTCTGGTTGACAATTTTATGCAAAATGGTCTTAAGAGACTTGTTGACAGCCTCTACCTATCCATTCACCTGGGGGTAGTATGGGGAAGAATGACCATGCTTAAACCCCATCTTGGATGCTAGTTCTTCCATCATTTCATTCTGAAAGTGACTACCATGATCAGTGAAAATATCACTCGGGATGTCAAACCCGACGATAAGTTGATTGAATACGAAGAAGGAGACAGTCTTCCCGTCGGATTTAACTTTAGGCATGGCCTCATCCCACTTAGTGAAGTAGTCTACGACCACGATAACATGTTAATTCCCCCCAGCTAAAGTTGGGTTGCAATCCAAAATGTCCACCCCCCACTTGGTGAAGGGACCGACGCTAATGACTGGATGGAGAGGGGATAGATGAGAGTGCATTTTTCAAGTGAACACTTGGTGGGGGTGAAACTTCTTAGCCGCTTCAACGCAATATTTAAATATAGATGGCCAGAAATAACTGTCTCACAAATTTTTTTGGGTTGTCGCAAGCTCGGATAGATGACCACCAGAAGCCCCACTATGGAAATCATTAAGAACTGAATCAGACTCCTCATGAGTTAATAAATGACACAGGATATTTTCTATTCCTCGGTGATATAGAGTGTCTCCTACGATAAGGTAATTCTTAGCTTGGTATCGTACACATCAATGGTCATCTCGTGAGAGATGCTGAGGGAACTTCAAAGTTTGAATATAGAGAACAATGTCTCCATACCATAGGTCAGATGACGAGACAAGGAAAATGTGTTCATCCACAAAAGAATCAACATGAATAACATTCTCGTCCAATCATGGGAAGTCAAATATTAACTCTCCAAAGACTAGTGATTTCTTGGATTTCGCAGAAGAGAAATCAAAATCGAATTCTTGTAAAATTACAATCCATTTATTATATTTTCTCCCTATGATATTCCTGGTAAGGACATATTGAAATGGATTGACATCGACAACCACAATAGTTTTTCAAAGCAATATATAATGGTGTAGACGTTGGACTACGTGAACTATAGCCAAAGCTAGCTTTTCAACATGAGAATATTTGAGCTAAGGATCAACTAAGTTTCAACTAATATATAGATGACATGCTCGCGGAGCTCATCATCCTCCTGAACCAAAACCATACTAATCACCTCTTCTGATGCAACAAAATAAAACAATTAATCCCTACTATAGTCAAGAGACTTCTACAGAGGCATCGATACCAAGGCTTTACTCAAAGCATCGAAGGATTCCTAGGCCTGATCATCCCAGATAAAAGGGGTGTCCTTCTTCAAAAGACACATGACACCCTTAGTAATATTGGAATAGTTTACTATAAACTGATGTAAGAAGTTAGATTTCCCCTATAAACCTTGAAGTTGTTGAATAGTGCGTGGGGGAGGCAATCGAAGTATTTCCTCAACCTTTAACAGATCTACCATGATCATGGTCTCAGAGACTAAAACTCCTAGCAGACGTCCAGTCCTAACGCAAAATATGCACTTATGAGGGTTTAACCGGATTCTATAATGATGAAATATTTCAAAAACTAGTTGAAGGTGCTTAGGATGATCCACTCTCTTACAAGAGTGAGCAGCAAGATCATCAAGATAAGCTTGGACTATATGCTTAATATCTTGGAATGCAAAGGTCATGGCACACTGGAAGGTTGCTCCAGCATTTTTAAGGTCGAAAGGCATCTTATGATATTTGAAAGTACCCTAAGGACATATAAATGTCGTCTTATGTTTATCCTCAGGTTTAATTTGAATTTGGTTATAACCTGAAAATCCGTCCATGAAAGAAAAAACTTTGCTTCTTGCACACTCGTCGAGAATATGATCGATGAAAGGTGTTGGGAATTTTTCTGTAGGATAGGCTTTGTTCATGTCTTGAAATTCCATGCATACATGGATGGTTCCTTTCTTCTTATTCATAGGAATGGGATTGGATACCCATTCATTCAAGGAAACCGGGTAGATAAATCCAACATTAAGCAATTTCTCTACCTTTGCCTTAATAGTAGGGGCCTTCTGGAGATTAACAAATCTAAGACGTTGTCGAAAAGGCTTAGCATATGGGTAAGTTTTAATATCATGCTCGACAATTCGAGGGTCAACTGCTGGCATCTCTTCATATGACCAAGTGAATACATCTCATAATTCCTTGAAGAGTTCGGTGTAAATCAGGATTTCTTCTTGCGAACAATCTGCACCAATGTGTACATTTTCAATCTTTTGAGGGGTACGAGACATATCGATCATGACGGTAGGTGATATAATCGCCATATTTCCTTCGCCATAAATGTCGTGCATATCAAGAAAAACTATGACGTGAACAACTATCTCACTCAGAGTAGATCGAAAGTCATTTTGTTCGATTCTAGTAAGCTCTGGGAGAAAATAAGAGCAATGATGCATATCATCCCAAGGTTTGTCAGGACCATTCATGGCTTTGATGATAACTTCATCCAAGGAAAAAGTCTCATAGAGGCAGTCATGTGAACAAGACAGCGAAGTGGCCCATACAGGCTTGAGAACAAGATCCTCCTCATCCTTCTGCGAGGTAATAGGATCGGGATCGGTGGAAGAGTCAAGAACTGCTTGATACGCTATCTCCATTGTTGATAGTGGCATGGCCATTCCAGCATGTGACTTGTTAGCACTCTATAAATTTGTTCGGTTGATAAAACAAATGACAGAGGTAACCTACAAACCAACTTTAGAGCTGGGTACTAGCATGTTCATCTCAGAGGGGGCTCTCTCCTGTCACTTGGTGTTTCTTTGACAATCAATGGCTAGATTTTGTTTGTTTTTTGGGGTTTTTGTAATTCTACTAGCAAGAAAGGGGAGGAAACACTCAGGGATATGGAGTTGAATTTCTGAAAATGAATAGAAGCATTGACTGGTCAGTAGAAATCTCCAAAGGATAAAGGATAAATGAGGTGATGAATCTGAGTTATAAATTTTTATTTACAGAGTGTAAGAAGAAAGGGGAAAACAAGTAACTGCATCAGAGAATTAATGAAATGAATTATGAATTAGTTAGGAAGAAATTTAACACAGTTTAAATTGCTTAAGCCAAGAGCATCATAAGACGAATTATGGGCCTTTAAACTATCCAATTTAAATAGAAGATGGTGCTAATGGAATTAAAAACATAGGAAATACATACAAAGAGAGAAGCATTAGAGGAAATTTCAACTCAAAATGGTCCTCGTAAGAAAAAATCAATAAATTGATAAAATAATGGCACGTTGACATTTTTTTAATATATTAATTCTATATTTTACTTTTATCAAAGCTGCCTAGAATTATTTAACTTTTATCAAAGTTGCCCTGCCCGGAATATCTATTTTATATTAAATCAATATTTATGAGGACGACTTAAATGACATTAAATCGTTTGATGTGTTGTTGGATGTGTTAGTACACGACTGAATATATATTTTATATTAAATCAATATTTATGAGGACGAATTAAATGGCATTAAATCAATGATGTGTTGCTAGATGTGTTAGTACAAGTTGTAGGTGCATCCGTAGATGCATAGAATAATTGAGATATGAAGGGGAAGTTACAACGAAAGATGAAGGCTCCTCTCAACCCTACTTCATCCGCCACTATTCACAAAAATTCATGTGAATGTGCCATGGATTGGAAACCTTTCTCTTATCAGCCATAATTAGCAAAAATTGGTGCAAGAAGCCATGGTGGTATGGTGTATTGTGTGTAAGATTGTGTGTGTTTGCATGTACAGAGTTAGATTAGCCAAAAGTATCCTTAAGAATAACACATTATTGGACACCTCAGTTCTGAATCAGAAAATAAATTTGATGAATCAGAATGTACACCTCAGTTCTGTCAGAAAAATGTTCATTTGACATTCCTCTTCCATGAGTAAATATTTTTGGCAGTTATAGCATCATCGACATAAAAAAAGAGAACATCATTTGTCCTTTATTCAATTCTGTGTTTTTTGAAACAATGGTATAGGCAAGAGATGTGAAGGCTGCATTCACAGGGCATGATAATTTAAATGATTTATGTGGCAAGCTTAGGGGAATTGAGTTGGAAAGCAAGCTGACTTCGCCCTGGCAGAGTGCTATGAGTTAGCAAATGTTAAAGTACCATGAAAACTACTATAAAATAAAGGCTAATGTAGATGAAGTATGGGATGAAGTGTTGAACCAAGCTCAAATAGCAGGTGCTCCTTTAGAAGTATAAAACCATTCCAACTAATGTCCTTAAAGTTGTTGAGATTATAGATAGAACTGAGGTGTCCATTGATGCCAAACGTATCCTTAAGAAGAAAACATTATTGGTTTTACAAGAGCAGTTGAAAGCATCTAATGTATAAATAAGAAGGTTTGCTTATATCATTGATTAGATGTGCGAATTGAATATGCTATATTCCTAGAATGAGAACACCCAGTTGATTCTCTAAGCCAATCATCTTGATCAAATGGAGTAAGAAAAGAATTTTGTGGATGATATTAATTCCTTTATTTAGCCACCTACAATTTACGAACTTTTGGAATTATTAGAGCCCTTTACTGCTATTTTGGAGAAGCCAACTACTCTAAAAGCTACTCTACACAATATTTCCTATAGGTCTATGACAGAGTTAGATTAGCATGGAAAAATGCTAAACCACATTTAAACGGTCATTTCTATTCTTTTTTTGATAGCTTCCATGAAATTTAATCAACTGTGTTGCAACCTGATTGATATTTGGTGCTTCTAATGGCCAATTTTAATTTTAAAGGCTTCCTTTGAAGTTTGCATGCATGGTGGACTACCATGTTGGATTACTGAGAGGGGGGGTGAATCAGTAATAACGTAATTATAATCCTTTTTCTTTAAATGTTATATCAATGTAGAATTATTATCCAATAATGAGCAGTAATAAATAAACAATAACACACATGCACAGTACACCAGTGTTTTACGTGGAAACCCAAATCGGGAGAAAACCACGGAATGCTTTTTCTTATATGTCTTGAAGAATTACATTCATTGGAAGCACCAACTTCCTTTGTTTTCCAGCT
>JASDQU010205092.1:24430-36680 GCA_032191745.1 Picea mariana
TCCTTAATGGGATTGGTTGTGTATTACAGAAGCTTCATAGAGGGATATTCCAAGATTGGTAATCCCATACTTCATTGTATAGGAAGGGGAAGAAATTTGGGTGGTCACCACAATGCGAGGCTAACTTCTAACATTTGAAGCATCTTTTGACTAATGCCCCTATATTGAAGATTGTGGACCTCTAAAAGGATTTCTTAGTTTGCATTGATGCTAGCAAAGGAGGAATCGGTGGAGAATTGATTATGCAATAAGGGAAATTGATCTATTATGAGTCAAGAAATATAAATGAGCATGAGCAGAAGTACTTCACCCATGATTTAAAGTTTACAACAATTGTGCATGTACGAAATATGTGGAGACATTTCTTTCTTGGAAGAAGGTTTTTCTTGATAAAATACCACTATGGATTAAATTTTTTGTTCGACCAGCCAATAATGAATGTTAGACAGGCCAGGTGGATGGCGTTGATCGATGAGTTTGATTTTTAAATAAAACATATTAAAGGGAAGGGGAACAGAGTGGCATATGCACTCATTCGAAGTGTGCATACTAAAAACTTAGCAACAACAAGTGTGTGACGTTCTAACTTCAAGAAGAGGATTAAAACCCTCTTACAAGAAGATGAGTTCTTAAACTAGGTGAAGTAAGGGTTAGAAAAAGAACCCAGGGAGAGGACGTATGAACGTTATCAACTTGTAAACGATAACTTGTTGTTGTATAACAAATTGTTTTACGTGCCTAATTCAAAATATTTGAGACACCTAATCATGAATGCGTTCGATACGAGAGTTTATATAGGTCACATTTCTTATCAAAATATGGTAACAGTAAAAAGGAAGTTGTATTACTAGTCTGGGATGAAGCAGGACATTGTTGAATATATTTTCAAGGGTTTGGAATGCCAATAGGTAAATGTTGAGAAAAAGCATCCCACAAGACTGTTTCAGCAGGATTCAGGACACAATTGGAATTTAGCATGGCATTTGTTGTTGGGAAATAATACCCTAGAGACTAACAAGCTAGGGCTAAACTTGTACACAGATCATGACCTTAAAGAAAACACTTTTAACCTATCACCCCAATACTCAAACCCCTTTTTCACATACAAGCATGGAAAAGACCTACTAACCTTTTTTATCGATGTTTGGTGAAGATCCTCCATTGTGCTTTATCCGCTTGCTTTCGATGCTCCTTCCAAAGACAATCCTGCAATCAACACAAAACACTACGCATGCATGAATAATGATAGAGACCGACCACCGTTCCTCGATCCTGATCCTGGGCTCCTCCTCTTCTTTGTCCTCCAACTGCTTTGCTTTAATTCTCGTTTAGGCTTGAGGAAATGCTAAAGGGTTGGGACAAATGGATTCGACAATTGGGAAAAGTTTCTTTGCTATCTTTTTCCTCCTCCAAATGGTACCCCTACCCCTTCTTTTATAGGCTAGAAGGAGCTAAGGTTTTGGACGAACTCTCAGCCATGCATGTCTAGGAGTTTCAGTTAACTGACCCAAATATTTTTGTCCCGTCGACAACTTTCCTGTTTTTGTGCTTTATTAGGTAAACGCGGGCTGTAGTAGGCCAGCCAGCATTCCAACGCGTGCAGTAGTGAGCCTGCCAGCGTCCCAATGCGTGCAGTAGTGAGTTAGGGTGTGTTTCACTTGATTTAAGAGGATTTTTAAGAGTTTGTTCAGCATGGCTTTGGCAAGGAAGGGGTATGAGTTGGCCTGATGCCAGGTAAGCATGTATAGTGCAATTTAGGGTTATAACAACATTCCATCCTCAAATAGATGTTTAGACTGAAAGAGTGAACATAGTGTTGGAAGACATGTTAAGGATGCATGTTATGCATCATCCCAAGAAGTGGGAAGAATATCTACCCTTGGTAGAGTTCACCTATAATAATGGTTACCAAGAATCATTGAACATGAGCCCATTCGAGGCTCTATATTAAAGGAAGTGTAGAGTTATAATTAGTTGGGAGAGTCCAGTGGATAGGATCGCACTTGGACACAAATTAATAAAGGAAATGGAACATGCAATGGCTAAAATAAGGAAAAATCTAAAGTTATCCCAAGACAGAAAAAAGAGCTATGCAAACAACAATGGAACTCATAAAGAGTTAAAAGTGGGAGATCATGTATATCTCCAAGTAAGACCCAAAAGGAGTTCCTTGAGAATGGGGACATGTGCTAAGTTGGAACCCCACTATTGTAGATCATTTGAAGTCTTGGAAAGAGTGGGGCTAGTAGCATACAAACTTGTATTACCACCTATTGTTAAATCTCATAATATATTTCATGTATGCTTGTTGAAGAAATATGTTCATGATTCTAATAATTTTATTGATTGGATTGTGATAAAGGTGGAACCAGAGGGAGAATTCTAGGTTGAACCTCAATGCATCCTAGGAAAGATAGAAACAATGTTGCAGAACCGAGCCATCATGTAGGTCAAGGTGAAATGGAAGTACTTTGGAGTAGATGAGGCTACATGGGAGTTGGAAGATGCCATGAGAATGGCATACCCATTTTTGTTTTATGTATAAGTGTACATACATGGTGTTTTAAACACCAAGGATGGTGTTTCTTTAAGGGGGATGGGAATGTAACACCCTTTTTACCCCCATGACGGTAATTACGCTAAGAATTCATATAATTATGAATCTTGTAATTGTGTTGTGATTAATGAAAAACACCAGACAATTGATTGAGAGGGAAAATCCTTGAGAGTAATGGCCATGATGTCACAAGTGATAATTGATGAAGTAGGATGGATGAGGTGGACTGGTGAGATGTAGTGAAGAATATTCAATGAGGAAAACATGAATCTTTCTTAACACTTCAACATGCACCTGTAATTGAATACACCACCTGCTCACGTACTTGAACCTACAAGAAGCCATGTGAACTGTTAATGAGAGAACAATATTGGTGGTTGAGGTAGTTAATATTGCTAACAGTCCTCACCTCTTGAGAAGATCAAGGGTCAAATGAATAACTTGAAAGAAGGACACCCATGGATTTTCCCCTTCAGGAATTTATACCCAAACATCATGCCATGTCTGGAAGAAGTTACAGGAATCCCAAGGAACTGGTGGAAGAATAGGCCAAAGGTGGAAAACATCATTAGAAGAGAAAGAAGGGAAGAATACATATAGAAAAGTTGGTCACCAAGAGTGGTGTCTGGGAGAGACCAACCAATGCGAACATGTGCAAGAGACAAAGCACAAAGTTCAGAGAGGAGAGATATCTGGAGAAGAGTAAGTGAGAGGCAAGTTCATAGGTGGATGTCATAACGGATAGAGGGGTTCATTGGCACCGATCGAAGAGGAGAATAAATTGGAGATATTTCCTTGAAGAAAATAGGAAGCTCATCCAAAATATTGATGATCACTTTGAAACAAAGAAGACTCAGATACATACTAGAGCGATAGAGTGTTGTAGCTTGGTACTTATTGGACAAAAAATGACACTGGTAAGGGGAGGTCATTGAGGGATTATATAGTAGAGAAGGGGATCTCTTATGCAGAGGAAATCCATTTGGAAAGGTACCTGATAAACCTGTGGAATACCTAAGCTTAGTGGGAATGGGGTAACTTGTGTTTTTGTTAATGGAGGAAGGAGAGTAACCGTCATGGATCATTCCAAATTTGAGAACTAACTAAATCATTCCACTTGTGATATTGTGGCTTGGAATGGGAGTGGAATACTGTAGAAAGGTACTTTGCAATATGGATTAAGGTTGGGAGGAAAGGATTCATGTCTTAATCAATTGGATTTGACACTTCCGTGAACAAATAAGTTTTTAAACTTGACCTATTTAATGTGTGTTGATGATAAAAACATCTGATTTTATGATTTAAAGGGAAATTTGAATGCATATAAATGATAAATTGAATTCCTAAGTAAAATGGAATTTTCTTGTTTGTTTTCACTATTTATTTTATTAACTCATGAAAATAATCTGAGTGGAGGTAGTTTGTATCCCTGAGCATCTTGCAGCTTGGGAGGAAATCTTGGAAGATATGGACAAAATATTCACTAGCAAGGTAACAAAAGTGCCCTGGTAATTCAGAGCATCTTATAGGATTCAAGGAACCTTGTTCCCTGAGGGAATCTCCAATTCTCGAGTGGAAAGTTTATAGGGTATGAAAAAATCCTTACTCGAGACCGGCAGAGGAAATACCTAGATGCGTAGGGAATATCTTTGTATAATTTGGAGAGACCCTACCCCATTAAACCTCCCACCCGTTTTAAATGGAAATATTGAAATTTATGTAAACTTCATACCAAGTAATATAGATTTATTGGGATTCAGGTTAGTTCCCGAACACTTGAAGAACCCAAAAAATTGGCTAAGTCCCAATTTCGGACCATTATCCAGAAGAAAACCCTGTGTTGAATTGGGGAAGATCAAAATCGTTGATTTGGCGTGGAGAATGGATCTCATCCTTACATCAAAATATATCATCGAAATTCTTGAGTTGTGAATAAGAGAGAGAGAGAGAGGGTCTGATGATGAAGAAGCCCTAGATCCAACTATTAATCTGGAGTGATGAGAAGATTGGTATAGCTCATCGGGAGACTACTCCGATGACGACAAGGATGTGTTGATGATGATGAATGCTGGTAAAGAATGATAATCATTAATCGATACGAGGGAGATATTAAATATCAGTCACAAATGGTCATGGGTTCCACTTAAATGAGAAAAAAGGGAGAGTGATGTCATGATGACAAGGATGCCAGCCTAGAAGATAGCAGGACTCGAGGGGTGGGTTATGCCGACAATTGATTGGTCAACGAGATAAGAGTGGCCTCGTTAGATGTGGAGGTATTTAGGTCTTAGATCAAACCTTGGTTGTTCAATGTATGGATCAATAGACCCCAAACATTCATCAAAATATGGAGGATAGAGGTCTGGAGGAAAGGATAGGAGAATGAGTTGATGATGAAAAGGATCCCAAGGTCGAGCAACCATTGTTGATAGAGAAAGGGGAAAGATGAAATCTCAGTCATGGATTTGTTGTAGGACCCATATGTTCACCCTAGAAGAGTTCAACAGAGTGGAAATTATTTGTCGTGTAATTCAGAGATACTGATGCAGTTAGAATCATTACATGATAGAGATCGAGAGCCTTCAGATATGTAACTGGACCTATCATAGTGTTCGTCTTTAGAACTTGATGGTTGGGGTTACTAACTACTCCAGAGGAGAACCCCAATAACCACAAACATAAAATTAATTCGATCCTTAGGAGAGGTTAAGTTTATGTTATGAAGGTTGTTTTGTCCACAGTCTTTCAATTGATGTGTTTCCCTCGCAATGGAAACATGGTGACCATAGAAAAAATTTAATTCATTAGCCCTCATATGATAGTCAACCATATGACTTCCCTTAATGGTCCTTTCATGCCAGCGACATCTGCCCTACCACAGGTCAATTATGTGGCAACCTATCCCATGCGTTCAAATCCAAATGAGAAGGAATCTCTCCCTTCTTCTAACTTAGATCTAGTGGTTGACATGGTGATCTCTTTGATAGGGATATTAGAGCTTGATCTCCCTACCCCTATTGTGGCCCTCGACATGTACTCCTTCCAGACTATAGTTCTTCCATCTTGCGAAGATCTCTTGGAAGCCATGATTGAGGTTAGTTCCTTGAAATGTATTCCTTCCAGAGGATCACCCTCTTGGAATCCATGATCAAGTATAGGTCATTGAGCATAGTTTATTTTCTAATTTCAAGATCGTTAAAAAATGAAACCCATATTTGAGCATAGTTTTGTTAATTTCAAGCTCGTTAAAAAATGAAACCAGGTTCGAGCAAAGTTCTCATTTTTGTGTCAAGTTCGTTAAAAAATGAAACAGGGGGCCTCAAGCATAGTTTTTCTAGTTTCAAGATTGTGTAAAAATGAAACCTACCTTAGAATTATACGATACTTTGGTAGTACCTGGTTATGAGAAACATTATTTTCATGTGTATAGCTCGTTAAAAATTGAAACAACCGCCTCTCCCGTTCAATTGAGTCTTTCACCAGATCTCGTAGATATTAATTCGAGTCTTTCCCTATATCTTGTAACTTCAACTTCTTTTCACCTGCCTTTGTTTGTTGACCTTTTTGATCCATCTGGTATAGAAATCGATGACAAATTAAGCGTCAATGGATGAAACAAAGCTTGGGGGGATTATGTCCAACCTCCAGACATCATGCTGGAGCAAAGCCACTAGCTTCCATCACACAGTTGGGGTCAAAGTACAAAATATCCATGGGTCCTCTTTGAAACCTTTGGACATTAAGTTGGGAACTCTTTGGAGTCACCTTTAATCTCTTTTCAGACTCCCTGAACATGAAAATATTTTCGAGTGATCTTGCTTCCATTCACAGTCGTTAAAATGATTTAAAGGGCGTATTTCGAGTGGTAGTTTATCTCTTTTTCGGCCTCACGAGACTAATTACAAAAATGACTACTCTAATCAAGCATGATTAGTAAATTTCTCCCCTGTATTGTTTTAAACTTTTTTTGAGCTTGGGAGACTAAATTTATGAAAAATTCATCCATGGAGTCATCTTTAAGTTCTTTTCAAACTCTCTAAATGTGAAAAACCGCCGAGTTTACGTTCTTTGGGCTTGTAAAAATATGTGTCGAAGCACCTATGTGATTCTGATCTGATCTATACAGGACATAACCCCTTCTTCCTCATGTTCGTTAAACATATGTCGAAGGACTCATCTGAAGGATGAGCTATACCGAGCATCTGTTACCCTCCTCAATCTTGTTAAAAAAGAAAGAGGTACTCACCTATCTGGATGGGAGAAAAATTGAAGGAAGTGGGTCAAGTTTTTGGGAATCCTTTATGGAAGCTATTTTCTCCCTTGAATATGGCACATATTTGCATCTCATATTATGGTTGGGTAATCCACTTGTGTTTGAGTCATACCAATTCCATCTGTCGCCATACTTTTTCATCCAGTCAAAGGGTGCTCTTATTTCCATCACATTACATTCTTGGTACTCATCGAGTCAATGTTGCCAAGTCAGTTGTTGTTCCTCATCATGTTCAAGGTACGTTTCACTTCAGACCATCCATCTACAGTACTATCGATTTCCATTTCTTATGTGAGTCCATACTGATTCGATTCACCATCTTACATCACTTTCCTACGTCAGTTTCATGTGGATGATGGGGGATACATCAAGGCCCTCCTTTGACAAGTGAGTTCCTGTCGACTTCAGCACATCATCCAAGAATTAGACTTAGAAACCAGTTAGTACCTTGGGACCTGCATGCCTCAATGGGTAAAAACTATGCAAAGTGGATAAAAATTGCTATAAATAGTAACAAAAACCAAATTTTACTATGTCATTTGACTTTTTTATCCAAATAGTGAAATTTGGACCAAATTACCTCCGATCTTCAACTGGTGATTGCAGGAACATCGAGTGAAGGAATTAGAGACCGTCTGGACTAGGTAATTCTTCTTCCCCTCCTCTTCCTTTATAGTGGATTACATTTTGTATTTAGGTTTCAAAATTTGAGTTATTTAAGGCGTAAATTAGGTATTTAGGTTTACGCGGGCTACCACTCATCGGGTCGCATATACATGAGGTTATACATGATTGTGTAAAATATAGACTGCCTATACTCATCCCTATATGTGACTGTGAATATTGCAGCTCACGTACAAGTCCGTAAACAAGCTTTTTTATGGTTGCTAACTCAAAAATTGATGTTTCTCTGGCATGATGGTGCTAGAATGGGGGGAAAGGGAACATGAGAAGGTAGATGCTACTGTGGAAAGAGATCCGGGGGCCCAAATGGCATTGAAAAGATGCAAGTTGTAAAATTTTTGGCACTCAAAGTTATGAGGGCCCAAGTGAGGTTGCTTCAGTTGCTCATGGATTACTGGTATCCAGACAGTGAGAGATTCAACCTTGATGGGAAACCATTAAGAATTGAAGTCGAAGATATATATTTCTTGAAGGGGTTGTCGAGTGGGAGCGAGGTGGTGAACCTCAAATCCTAAGGAGATAGGAGCGGTATGAAGATAGAAGAGTACATAGATGCTCATTGTATGGTAGGGACCGAGAAGGTCGGGAGTCAACTCCCCATCCGAGTGATAAACAATCTAAGCCTCATGATTATTTTCCTCGTTTTGACCCATATCACAGGGTCGGCTTCGTTGCACCAGGCATTGAGGCCGCTCATGTTATATTTTGTAGAGTGTTTGAGACCCACGGTGTATGATTGGTGCACCTCGCTACTGGCTAATATGAAGAGCGAGTTGACATAATGAAAATAGGTTGACGAGAGGAACTTTAGGTTTGTATCTATCTTGTGTATATTTTTCTTCAAGCGGGTTCCATGCTTGGGACCTAGAGTTGAGATCATTCCTCGAGGAACTCAAGATCCAACCATGGCACGGTGGACTGAGGTGATGAGATGACAGGGAGGAGGTAGGGTTCCTACACCCTACAACGATGATTTATTTTACTGGTAGAGACGATAGGTCATTGCTCTGGATGACTACCCCTATGCAGGGATCAACATCAGAGGGGACCTTGACATGCCACTGCCACTAGGGACCACCTACGGGGAAATAGGTATGTCAAATTTTTTAAATATTTCATTTTTTTGTATTTTTGTATAGTAAAACAAAAATATTTTTGGATGATGCTTAAGTACTAACTAGACACTTGTGTGACACGGATGTATGTCCGCGATGGTTGAATGGGATTCCATGACATCGTCGGAGGCACCGGGGAGATGAGGCAACGGGAGGAGAAGCATAGAGAATCCTTCAAAATGGGCAGGGAAACATGTCTTGTTTGACACATAGGATTCTGATGGTAAAGGTAGAGGATCTATCGGAGGTCATGTAGAGAGAACTGGTTGGTGTGCCTAGAGCTTGGGTGCGACTCTTTCGGTGTATCACAAATGATGTAGTTTGTTATCATGACACACATCTGGTGCCACAGGCGTAGATGTCATGGATTTTGTATTATAGGTTGTATATGTGTATTGAGGGTGTTGGCCCCAATTTTGTACTATAAACATCATATTTTTTGAAATATATATAAAACATGGTTCTTCAGATTTACTTATATTACAATGTGTACATTTATGAGACCGTTTTCTTTTCTTTAGTTATGTGACAAATGCCAATCTAAAACGAAATTAGCATAAGCATCAGATATGTGATTAGAACTCCTAGGTATGTGATGATAAGTAATAAAATCAAACTATCGCTCTAAAAGACGTACCTGTAGGAATCGTTGGAGTAATTTAGGATCGCGCACACAGAAACTGTCGTTCAACTGACATATTAATAACTGGGAATCCAGGCGAACCTCCAAAGAGCGAATACCATGTAAAATGGCATCACACAAAAGTTCTATAATGACGCTATACTCAGCCACATTATTCATTGATGGCCCTAGGCATACGCCATCTGAAGAACCAATAGACCCTTGGGTGAGTAAACAACCCAAGTAGCAGAAGCCAAGTTCCATGTATGATGACTAGATCTGTCTGCGAATCCTAAGTAGACCGAAGACTTCATTGACATCTGCCAACCAAGGGAAAACTCGATAAGGAATTTGAAGACAAAAATAAAGGGAAAAGACATATACACTAAATTTCATTAGTATACAAAGAGTTACGCCCAAGCTTGGGGCTCAAGAATAATATCTTTTCAAGTAGATCTCATTCCTGGGCTTGGCCAACATGTTCCCTTCATAATCCTCTAATTCATAGGCTCCTTTTTTGAAGACACATCACACGATATAGGGACCGTGCCACATGTGTTTGAACTTGCCTGCCCCCAACGGTTCTTTGGCTTGATCATATAAAAGGACCAAGTCACCCTCAACGTACAATCGAGGACAGAAAGACTTATCATATTGTACGTTGGAACATTTTTTATTTTCTTCGATAGCCATAGAGGCGCCTCGACGCTGCTCATCAAGGATCTCTAGGTGCACGAGGCATCCCTCGAGATCAGAGGTGTCAGGGAGGAGTGTAAATTCCAATCTAAGAGAAGGGGATTTCAATTCAATAGGTAATATCATATCCACACCGTGTACTAACTAGAAATGAAAAAAATTGGTGGCAATATTAACCGAGGTTTGGTTTGCCCAGAGTGCGGGATATAGCATAATATGCCAGTCAGATTTCTTATGGCTGACAATTTTCTGCAAAATGGTCTTGAGAGACTTGTTGACAGCCTCTACCTATCCATTCACCTCAGGGTAGTATGAGGAAGAATGACCATGCTTAAACCCCATATTGGATGCTAGTTCTTCCATCATTTCGTTATGAAAGTGACTACCATGATCAGTGACAATATCATTCGGGATGTCAAACTCGATGATAAGTTGATTGATTATGAAGAAGGTGACAGTCTTCCTGTCGGATTTAACTTTAGGCATGGCCTCACCCCACTTAGTGAAGTAGTCTATGACCACGATAACATGTTAATGCCCCCTAGCCGAAGTTGGGTTGCAATCCAAAATGTCCACCCCCCACTTGGTGAAGGGACCGACGATAATGACTGGATGGAGAGGGGCTAGATGAGAGTGCATTTTTTGAGTGAACACTTGGCGGGGGTGAAACTTCTTAGCCGCTTCAACACAATCTTTAAATATAGATGGCCAGAAATAACTGTCTCACAAATTTTTTTGGGTTGTCGCAAGCTCGGATAGATGACCACCAGAAGCCCCACTGTGGAAATCATTAAGAACTGAATCAGACTCCTCATGAGTTAATAAATGACATAGGATATTTTCTATTCCTCGGTGATACAGAGTGTCTTCGGCGATAAGGTAATTCTTAGCTTGGTATCGTACACATTGATGGTCATCTCGTGGGAGATGATGACGGAGCTTCAAAGTTTGAATATAGAGAACAATGTATCCATACCATAGGTCAGATGACGAGACAAGGAAAATGTGTTCATCCACAAAAGAATCAACATGAATAACATCCTCGTCCAATCGTGGGAATTCATATATGAACTCTCCAAATACTAGTGATTTCTTGGATTTCGCAGAAGTGAAATAATAATCGAATTCTTGTAAAATGACAATACATTTATTATATTTTCCCCCTATGATATTCCTGGTAAGGACATATTGAAATGGATTGACATTGACAACCACAGTAGTTTTGTAAAGCAATATATAATGGTGTAGACATTGGACTACGTGAACTACAGCCAAAGCTAGCTTTTCAACATGAGAATATTTGAGCTCAGGATCAACTAAGTTTCGACTAATATATAGATGACATGCTCGTGGAGCTCATCATCCTCTTGAACCAAAACCATACCAATCATCTCTTCGGACACAACAAAATAAAACAAGTAATCCCTACTATAGTCAAGAGACTTCTACAGAGGCATCGATACCAAGGTTTTCCTCAAAGCATCGAAGGATTCCTAGGCCTGCTCATCCCAGATAAAAGGGGTTTCCTTCTTCAAAAGACACATGAAACCCTTAGTAATATTGGAATAGTTTACTATAAACCGATGTAAGAATTTAGCTTTCCCCTATAAACCTTGAAGTTGTCGAATAGTGCGTGGGGGAGGCAATCGAAGTATTTCCTCAACCTTTAACGGATCTACCATGATCCTGGTCTCAAAGACTGAAAATCCTAGCAGACATCCAGTCCTAATGCAAAATATGCACTTTTGAGGGTTTAACCGGATTCTATAATGATGAAATATTTCAAAAACTAGTCGAAGGTGCTTAGGATGATCCACTCTCTTACAAGAGTGAGCAGCAAGATCATCAAGATAAGCTTGGACCATATGCTTAATATCATGGAATGCAAAGGTCATGGCACACTGGAAGGTTGCTCTGGCATTTTTAAGGTTGAAAGGCATCTTTTGATATTTGAAAGTACCCTAAGGACATATAAATGTCATCTTATGTTTATCCTTGGGTTTAATTTTGTTGGACACACCTACCACACTTAGAGGGGGGGGGTGAATGAGTGTGGGGCTCTTTTTCCCAAAACTTCCCTCTTGCACAAAAACTCATCAATTAGCATTCAACATTTATTCATTACCCATTGTTGTCATGTATAACCAGTTAGATGTGAGCACATATCAACAACATATATCAGCAATATATCATCAACAAGTCATCACCACAATGAACACAAAGAACACAAGATGTATGTACAATTTTCCTTTTATTACGGACTACAATCCTTGGGGTTTATTAGCAACAACTGAATAGAGTAC
>JASDQU010205093.1:0-28847 GCA_032191745.1 Picea mariana
TAGGAGCCATCGAAAGGAGATATACAACATCAAGGCTTAGGTTGTAAGTTTCACTTTCAATTAATTCAATAAGTAATATGTCCCTTTCCCATAAAGATGATGTCAATTTATTACATAACTCCTTGATCATATGTATAGATTAACTATTGAATATATTGATCTGCCTTCACTTCGATTGGTTTGTACTGTTGTGATTTGGATGGCACAAGAGCATTGGATCGAAGCTTGGAACAACAGATATCTAAGGAAAGTGTTCATAAGGTATGTCCACAATCCTTACCTCTTAGTTCATTCAATAGTCTAGATCTAGGGAAAGTGTATTATTCTGTCCTGTTTTGTTCTAGATCCAGGTGGATCTAGGGAGATCGGTTTGTGTCCGCACTCACGGATTTATCCTGAAACATCGAGGAATAGAAAATATCCTATGTCATTGTTTAAATCACAAAGAAGCCGAGTCAGTTCTAAATTATTACCACAGTGGGGCTTGTGGTGGTCATCTATCCGGGCTTGCAACAACCCATAAAATTTTGTGAGTCAGTTATTTCTGGCCATCTATCTTTAAATATTGCGTTGAAGCAGTTAAGAAGTGTCACCCCTGCCAGGTGTTCACACGAAAAATGCACTCGCATCCAGATCCTCTTCACTCAGTCATTACCGTCGGTCCCTTCACCAAGTGGGTGGTGGACTTTGTGGATTGCAACCCAACCTCAGCCAGGGGGAATCAACACATTATCATGGGCGTAGAATAATTTACTAAGTGGGCTGAGGCCATGCCTACAGTTAAATCCAACGGGAGGACTGTAGCCTTCTTCGTATTCAATCAAATTATTGCCAGGTTTGGTATCCCGAGTGAGATTGTCACTGATCATGGTAGTCACTTTCAGAGCGAAATGATGGAAGAGCTAACATCAAAGCTAGGATTTAAGCATGGTCATTCTTCCCATTACTACCCCCAGGAAAATGGATAGGTAGAGGCCGTCAAAAATTCTCTCAAGACTATTTTGCAGAAAACTGTCAGCCAAAGCAAATCTGACTAGCATATTATGTTATATCTCGCACTCTGGGCATACCGAAACTTGGTCAAGACTGCCACTGGATTTTCTCCTTTCCAGTTAGTACATAGTGTGGATTCAAGATTACCTATTGAATGAGAAATATCTTCTCTTAAATTGGCAGTCGCGCTCCTCCCTGACTCTTCCGATCTCGAGCGACGCCTCGTACACCTAGAGAGTCTTGACGAGCAGTGTCGAGACACCTCCTTGACTATCGAGGAAAATAAAAGATGTGTCAAGGTCCAATATGATAAGTCTGTCTATCATCGGTTGTATGCTAAGGGTGACTTAGTCCTTTTATATGATCAAGCCAAAGAACTATTGGGGCAGGAAAGTTCAAACCCATGTGGCATGGTCCCTATATTGTGTGACGTGTCTTAGAAAAAGGAGCCTATGAGTTAGAAGATTATGAAGGGAACATGTTGGCCAAGCCCAGGAATGGGCTCTACTTGAAAATATATTATGCTTGAGCCCCAAGATTGGGTGTAACTCTTTATATACTAATGTAATTTAGTGTATATATTGTGTTAGCAACAATTCTTGTCTTGGGCATAAGAGTATCCAGGTCTGCAAGCTGCACGACAAGCGCCCAAGCATAGCACAAAAAAATCTCGTTTCTGGCTACCAATCAAGTGAGCGGGCGAAGTTATGTTGTCAATGGCCAAGATCCATCTATAGAGCAGATCGACGACCGGTGGGTAATCACAGTTAGCAGATTTATGCCAGGATTTGCGCAATGGATAGTGCTTATATCACCAAAAATATCTCAGCTGTCCATCCCGGAGGAGCACGTGGCACACAATCGAGCTCTATCGCCACTTCGCTCATCATGACTTTGAAGCAAAAGGAGTAGCCTCCTCCCAGCCGTGAGATGTGAAGTGCCGAAGGTGTCTAGGACCCAGGCCCACAGTATTTTCGAGATGATCAGGACCGTCCATCTAGAGGGACGTGTGGCACATGATTAGGCTATGTCGCCACCTCGCCTTTTGTAGCTTCAAAGCACAAGGAGCAGCCTCCTCCCAGCCACGAGATGCAAAGTGTCGAAGGCGTCCAGGACCCGGGCCCATAGTATTGTTGAGATGATCATGACCGTCCATCTAGAGGGACGCGTGGTGTGCGATTAGGCTATGTCGCCACCTCGCCTTTCATTGGTTCGAAGCACAAGGAGAAGACTCCTCCCAGCCATGAGATGCGAAGTGTCGAAGGCGTCCCGTACCCAGGCCCATAGTATTTCTGAGATGATCAGGACTGTCCATCTAGAGAGACACGTGGCACATGATTAGGCTATGTCACCACCTCACCTTTCGTAGCTTCGAAGCACAAGGAGCAGCCTCCTCCCAGCCATGAGATGCAAAGTGTCGAAGGTGTCCAAGACCCGGGCCCACAGTATTGCTGAGATGATCAGGATCATCCATCCAGAGGGATGCGTGGCACACAATTAGGCTATGTTTCCACCTCACCATTCATAACTTTGAAGCACAAGGAGCAGTCTCCTCCCAGCTGCGAGGCACGAAGTGCTGAAGGCATCCAGGACCCGGGCCCACAGTATTGTCGAGATGATTAGGACCATCCATCCAAAGGGATGTGTGGCGCACGATTAGACTATGTTGCTACCTTGTCGTTCATAACTTTGAAGCACAAGGAGCAACCTCCTCCCATCCATGAAACGCGAAATGCCAAAAGTGCCTTTGAAGATAGGCACAGGGTCATAGCCCGTGGTCACTTGGGGGTGATAGAAAGAACTGTACAAAGGGATGAATTGTTGGGTTTAGCTATAGAAGGGATCACCACGTTCTCCAGAGACCAGTTCAGCTCGACCTCAGTCTTGGTCCTCGCTAAAAATAAATGAAGGTGGATGGACGTAGTTGAAACCTCGGCTCACTCATTAAATGCAAAGCAAGGAGGTTTCGATAGGCAGCCTGCCTGAGATGGTCCTGTACACTAGTTTTCTCCAAAGAAGTCATGCCGAGTTCTCATCTGACCAAAGGAGTCTACACACGCTATTTTAGCCTTTAATGTTTCATCTACCTCCCCTACAAAGGCCATGCAAAGTTAAGGTGATGTCTGACAAGGGAGTTCAGGCCATATTTGACTGAGGAGATGCCACACCTTAAAATTCCTGAGACGCCTCTGCTGGGCGAAAGTGGAGGAGTATATGTAGGAATTTTTTCCATTTTTGTAAGCATCGATGGTTGAGCTAGGCTCCCTATTGTAAAGTTTTAATGAAGCACTAGTTTCTCTGGTTAAGTATTGGCACTTGAGTCTTCTTTCCTTATGAATGTCAGCTTCTTTCCATCTCTTTGTTTACACTGTGTTAGAATGGCTCAGAATTGGAGGATCCAGTCGAGTTGCACTGTTATAAGATGATGTAGGTTGGATCACTGTAATAGTTGCATTGTCTCTAATCAGTTCTTGTATTTTTCTCAATGCTGAATGATTTGGAATTGGAGGATCCAGTCAAATCACCCTTTAGTTCCCTGAATCTTAGAACCAAGAGGATCTTGTATTCTGAGATTTTCTTCCTCAAGCTGTTGAAAGGCCTGATGCCTGAAGTAGTCTAGCTCACTCATCTCACTAAGTATTCCATCTGCTCATTTTATAATCAACTCACTGACGGAAGTTAGATCAATACCTTCTTTGTTTTTCTACATACCCAGGCTGGTTTTCTGAGTTAGAGTGATATCTTCTTGAGTCTCTATCCATTCGATCACCCCATTAAATTATTCATGACATAAACTGATGGGCACTGGGCTCTACTCCTACTGCAATCCAGGAGTGACTTCCAACGCCAACATTTCTGGCATCATTGCCGGGGACGAAGTTGAAGATTTTCCCTGGGATTGAACGACATTGAGTCTATGATTTTGAAGGTGCATTAGGCATCAGAGCCCCTAAAGATTGCTATTGTGCACTTGGTGACTCCACTGTGGCAACTCCACTATTTCCACTTCACTGTTTCAGCTATTGCTACTTTTAGCACACCTGAAAGCTGACCCAGAGGAGATTTTTCGAGAAGGTTTCAGCAGCTGCTTTCTCAGCTTGAGAAGTTTCCTGGGAGGACACAACATTAGGATCTGGCCTCTGATGGTGGAAAAAGACCAGACACATTCAGAGCTGCGTATCTTTCACCTAGTGACTCCATGATCCGGAGATCGGTCGACAACTCCACTAACTCGATATGGAAAATATCTTAGCTCAAAGGTTGGCTTTCTGTTACTTTTCCTAGATAGTTGGTTTTCCTAATCCATTTCCAGATAGAGATGAATGGGAAGATATCCTCCCTGAGTTTCAAGAAAAAATTTTGGAGGTACCAGCTGAGCATTTACTGGACTTTCATGAGGTTATTCATCGACTTAATATCATGCATGAAGATGTCCAGATTAAGATTTTTAAGTATTCATTAAAGGGATCTTCTCTTGATTGGTGTCGATCTCTTCCCACTGCAAGCATCCATTCTTTGACAGGTTTTCATACAACTTTCAATTCATTTTGTAAACATTACTTCCCAGCTGAGTGTTTGTATGAAAACTGCTGTGATGAGTTTTCTTTGCTTCATAAAGCCTCTACCAGCCTTGATGACCATGTTTGTGATGAAGCCTTTATTGTGAAGGAAATCATTTGCTATGAAAATCTAGAGGAATTGGATGATGTTAATTATGTTAGCCCTAGCACGAAAGCATCTAACATCATTTCAGATACATCTATTCCTTTAGATGTTCATAAGGATCAACATGCCTCTTGTGAGAATTCTGAGTTTATAGAGAAGATGTTGTCTATAGTAGATGACTCTCCTGGATATAGGGTTGAAGCAGATGTTCCTAGCAGCCCGACTTATGATGACAAAGACATTCCATTTTTTAAAGAAGAGATGGTTGTGGAAGAGGATTCTTCTCTTTTCTTTCAAGAGGTTTCCCATGATATATTTTTACCTAGGATTAAAGAGAAAAATATTATGTATGAACAACCAGAAGCATCAGTTATCACTGTCCCTAAAATGGATATTTTTGAAAGTTATATTCTCGATGGGATCACCATTCTGGAGGTTGATCATAGAAATGAAGGGAAACCTTTTTTTGATGAATATCCTAGTGATGATGAGCAACAAGCTTATTCTACATTTGATCACTATGAAGACACTGACCAACATGACATCAAGCAGAGCTTTCCCATGGTCCCTCTTTATGATGAATATGAATATGATCCTTGGGAGAGACATGGAGAAGAAGAGGAGGAGACAAAGATGGAGTTTACAAAATGCACAGAGCCAGTCAGTGAGCAACAACCACCTGAGATCAGTCAGCCTACGTCAACTATCCACCCACATGTGCTTACCAAAAATATTCAGCCACACATGAACAACTGTGTAGCAGAGGAGGCCTCTTGTCACCAATTTTCTGGAGTTTTCCACTGGTCCTAGGAGCCTATGAAGGAATACATGGATTTGTATTTCCTTCACAATTTGGAGCCACCCTATTTCATCCCAACTTCATCCTATAAGGAGGAGATGAAGAGTGTAACTGTTCTGTTGTCACGGTTATGCTATTTGTTGGCGATCATTGATAGAATGAAGTAGCTTCCATTCAGAAAGTTATTTGATTGGTTATGGTGGAAATTTTCTTTCACCTAGTCCCATGTAAAGGATTTTACTAGTTTAGGACTGTACATAAATAAGATCTCTCGAGCATGTATGTTTATTTTGTTTTTCTTTACTTTTACTTTTCGGCCTGTATTTTCGGCAAGGTTTTTGGAGCTTGACTCCATAGCCCAACAACAGGCAACTGGAACTACAAAAGAGTCCTTAGAGAATCACAGGGATGACTCTATCCCCCATGGAGCCTAATGTTAGAAACAATTCTTTTCTTGGGCATAAGAGTATGCAGGTCTGCAGGCTGCATGACAAGTGCCCAAGCGTAGCACAAAAAAATCTCATTTATAGCTACCAATCAAGTGAGCAGGCGAAGTTATGTTATCAATGGACAAGATCCATCTATAGAGAAGATCGATGACCGGCGGGTAATCACGGTTAGTAGAGTTATGCCAGGATTAGCAAAATGGATAGCACTTATATCAACAAAAATATCTCAGCCGTCCATTCCAGAGGAGCACGTGGCACACAATCGAGCTTTATTTCCACTTCGCTCATCATGACTTTGAAGCACAAGGAGCAACCTCCTCCCAGCCGCGAGACAGGAAGTGTCGAAGGTGTCCAGGACTTGGGCCCACAGTATTGTCGAGATGATCAGGACCATCCATCCAGAGGGACGCGTGGTGCGCGATTAGGCTATGTCGCCACCTCGCCTTTCATAGCTTCGAAGCACAAGGAGTAGCCTCCTCCCAGCCACAAGATGTGAAGTGTCGAAGGCGTCCAGGACCCGGGCCCACAGTATTGCTGAGATGATCAAGACCGTCCATCCAGAGGGATGCATGGCGTGTGATTAGGCTATGTCGCCACCTTGCCTTTCATAGCTTCAAAGCACAAGGAGCAGCCTCCTCCCAGCTGCAAGATGTGAAGTGTCGAAGGAGTCCAAGACCAAGGCCCACAGTATTGCCAAGATGNCGAAGGCGTCCAGGAACCGGGCCCACAGTATTGCTGAGATGATCAAGACTGTCCATCCAGAGGGATGCATGGTGTGTGATTAGGCTATGTCACCACCTTTCCTTTCGTAGCTTCAAAGCACAAGGAGCAGCCTCCTCCCAGCCACGAGATGCAAAGTGTCGAAGGCGTCCAAGACTAGGGCCCACAGTATTGCCGAGATGATCAGGACCATCCATCCAGAGGGACACGTGGTGTATGATTAGGTTATGTCACCACCTCACATTTCGTATATTTGAAGCACAAGGAGTAGCCTCCTCCCAGCCTCGAGATGAAAAGTGCTGAAGGCGTCCAGAACCCGAGCCCACAGTATTGTCGAGATGATCAGGACCGTCCATCCAGAGGGACGCGTGGCACGCGATTAGGCTATGTCACCACCTCATCGTTTGTAACTTTGAAGCACAAGGAGCAGCCTCCTCCCAGCCATGAGTCGTGAAGTGCTGAAGGCGTCCAAGACCTGGGCCCATAGTATTGCCAAGATGATCAGGACCGTCCATCTAGAGGGACGCGTGGTGTGCGATTCGGCTATGTCACCACCTCGTCGTTCGTAACTTTGAAGCATAATGAGCAACCTCCTCCCATCCATGAAATGTGAAATGTCAAAAGTGCCTTTGAAGATAGGCACAGGGTCACAACTCGTGGTCACTTGGGGGCGATAGAAAGAACTACACAAAGGGCCGAAGCACCGGGTTTAGCTGTAGAAGGGATCACCGCATTCTCCAGAGACCTGTTCAGCTCAACCTCAATCTTGGTCCTTGCTAAATATAAATGAAGGTGGATGGAGGTAGTTTAAACCTCGACTCACTTTTTAAATGCAAAGCATGAAGGTTTCAACAGGAAGCCTACCCGAGATGGTCCTGTACGCTGGTTTTCTCCAAAGAAGTCATGCCGAGTTCTCGTCTGACCAGAGGAGTCTGCACACACTATTTTAGCCTTTAATGTTTCATCCACCTCCCCTGCAAAGGCCATGCAAAGTTAAGGTGATGTCTAACAAAGGCGTTCAGGCCAGATTTGACTGAGGAGATGCCACACCTTGAAAGTCCTGAGACGCCTCTGCTGGGTGAAAGTGGAGGAGTATATGTAGGCATTTTTGCCATTTTTGTAAGCATTGATGGTTGAGATAGGATCCTAATTGTAAAGTTTTAATGAAGCACTGGTTTCTCTGGTTATGTATTGGCACTTGAGTCTTCTTGCCTTATGAATGTCAGCTTCTTTCCATCCCTTTGTTTACACTATGTTAGAACAGCTCAGAATTGGAGGATCCAGTCGAGTTGCGTTGTTATAGGATGATGTAGGTTGGATCACTATAATAGTTAAATTGTCTTTAATCAGTTCTTGTATTTTTCTCAATGCTGAATGATTTGGAATTGGAGGATCCATTCAAGTCACCCTTCAGTTCCCTGAAGCTCAGAACCAAGAGGATCTTGTATTCTAAGTTTTTCTTCCTCAAGCTGTTGAAAGGCTTGATGCCTGAAGCAATTTGGCTCACTCATCTTACTAAGTCTTCCATCTGCTCATTTTATAATCAACTCACTGACGGAAGTTAGATCAAGAACTTCTTTGTTTTTCTACATACCTAGCTCGGGTTTTTGAGTTAGAGCGATATCTTCTTGAGTCTCTATCCATTTGATCACCCCATTAAATTATTCGTGACATAAGCTAATGGGCGTTGGTATCTGCTCCTGCTGCAATCCAGGAGTGACTTCCAACGCCAACATATCGTTTCCATTTATTTTTCATCTGTATCTTGCTTATCGGGTTTTCCCTTGGTTGGAATATTTCAACGGAGTCTTCAGTCTACTTAGGATTCATAGATAGAGCTAGTTTTCATACATGGAACTTGGCTTCCACTGCTTGGGTGGTTTACTCACCTGAGGGTCTACTGGTGTCTTCTGGTGGTGTAGCCTAGGACCTTTCATGAATAATGTGGCCGAATATAACGTCGTTATAGAACTTTTGTGTGATTTCATTTCACATGGTATTCTCTCTTTGGAAGTTAGCTTGGATTCCTAGTTAGTAGTATGTTAGTTGAATGACAGTTATCGCATGTGCGATCCTACTTTACTTCGAAAATTCCTACGGGTACATCTTTTAGAGCAACAGTTTGATTTTATTACTTATCATCACATACCTCTGAGTTCTAATTATATATCCGATGCTTATGCTAATTTTGTTTTAGATTGGCATTTGTCACATAACTAAAGAAAGGAAAACAATCTCATCAATGTACACATTGTAATATAAGTAAATCCGAAGATCCATGTTTTATATATATTTTAAAAAACATGATGTTTATAGTACAAAATTGTGGCCAACACCCTCAATACACATATACAACCGATAATACAAAATCCATGACATCTATGCTTGTGGTGCCAGATGTGTGTCATGATAACAAACTACGGTGTTTGTGAGATGCCGAAAGAGTCACACCTAAGCTCTGGGCACTCCAACCACTTGCCGCTACATGGCCTTCGACAAATCCTCTACCTGAACCATCAGAATCCTATGTGTCAAGCGAGACAGGTTTCCATGCACGTTTTGAAGGACTCTCTCTGCTTCTATTCCCGCCGCCTCACCTCCCCGGTGCCTCCAACAATGTCATGGAATCCCGTCCAGTCGTCTCGGCCCTATGTCTGCGTCACACAAGTGTCTAGTTAGTACTTAAGAATAATCCAAAAATATTTTTGTTTTACTATACAAAAATACAAAAGAATGAAATATTTAAAAACTTTGACATACCTCTGTCCCCGTAGGCGGTCCTTGGTGGTAGTGGCATGTCAGGGTCCCCTTTGAAGTTGATCCCTATATAGGAGTAGTCATCCAGAGAAATGAATTGTCGTCTCCACCAGTAAAAGAAATCCCCATTGTAGGGCGTGGGCACCCTACCTCCCCCCTGCCATCTCATTACCTCGGTCCACCATGCTATGGCTAGATCACGAGGTCCTCAAGGAATGATCTCGACCCTAAGTACCAAACCTGGAACCCGCTCGAAGAAAAAGATACACAAGATGGAAGAAAACCGAAAGTTCCTCTTACCACCTTGTTCGCATTCTGTCAACTGGATCTTCATATTGGCCAGTAGTGAGGTGCACCAATCGTACACCATGGGTCTCAAACACTCTACATAATAGAACATGAGCAGCCTTGATGCCTGGTGCAATGAAGCTGATCCTGTGATCCTGGTCAAAATGAGGACAATAATCTTGAGGTTGAGATTGTTTATCGCTCAGATGGGGAGTTGACTTCTGACCTTCTTAGTCCATGCTATACAGTGAGAGTCTATGTACTCCTCTATTTTCATATTGCTCCCAACTCCCTGGGTTTTTAGTTTCACCACCTCACCCCAATGTGACAACCTGGTCAAGAAATATATGTCCTCGACTTCAATCCTCAATGGTTGCCCATCGAGTTTGAATCTTTCACTGTCTGGATCCCAGTAGTCCACGAGAAACTCTAGCAACCTCACTTGGGCCCTCATCCCTTTGAGTGCCCAAAATTTGTACAACCCGCATTTTTTCAAGGCTATTTGGTCCCCCATATCTCTTTCCACAACAGCATCTACCTCCTCATGTTCCATTTCCCTCCATTCTAGCACCATCCTGCCAGAGAAACATCAATTTTTGAGCTAGGAACCATCAAAAACCTTGTTTACAGACTTGTACATGGGCTGCAACATTCACAGTCATGTATAGGGCTAAGTGCATGCATCCTGTATTTTACACAGTCACGTATAACCTCGCGTATACACGACTTGATGAGTGGTAGCCTGTGTACTCCGAAATACCTAATTTGCGCCTTAATTAACTCAAATTTTGAAACTTCAATAAAAAATGTAATCCACTAGAAAGGAAGAGGAGGGGAAGAGAAATAACCTGGTCCAGACAGTCTCTAATTCTGTCACTCGATGCTCCCGCAATCACCGGTTGAATATTGGAGGTAATTTGGTCCAATTTTCACTATTTGGATAAAACATCAAAATTACATAGTAAAATTTGATTTTTATTACTATTTATAGAAATTTTTACCCACTTTGCATAGTTTCGGATTGTATTTTCGCCTAATGGACTAATACAACAGTGGATTGAGTTGGTTTTTGTATTTTTCACCAAGGATTATTGCGGTTTTTAGCGTTATGTTGGTCGTTCGTAACTACAGACAAGTATTTTCGTTACCCAACATATAAGATAGGTATCCAGTCCACCATGCACATTTGCATTATCCTATAACTGCCACTCATATGCCTTAGGTACGAACCCATTTGTTAGTGACACAAAACCTTCCATCTACCACAAGACAAGTTGTTATCAAATGGTAGAGACTTACCAAACATGGGTACCCTAGTTAGATCCTCTGTTCCATTTGGTGCCCATGCAGAGATTATTTTCGTAGGACCGGGAGTCCCTTATAGCTAATACATGACGTTATGCTGCGACTCATTTCTCACTCATAAACATGCTGACCTATACCTATAGGACTCCCAAGCGAGTTTTATTTAAGCTCTTTTCCAACTCGTTTTCAAAAAGAGAAAAGATTGCCGAGTGAAATTGTCTCTTTCACACTCGTAAATTGGATTTGAAAGGACGTCTATTTGGTACAATTTTATCCCTTTTTCAAACCAATTAGACTAATATTACGAAAAAGGACATTTTTTGGCATTAATTTGTGATTGTATCTCATGCCCTTGCTTGCAGTATTGAGGCTATAGCCGATTCTCTCTTTGCATTATAAACCGTTTTCCTAAGCAGTTTTGCATCCTCAACCAAGCAAAGCCTCTTTTATATCCTTCACAATTTGACACCCTATTCCCAGTAGGGAACATTCCCCCGATTGTCCATATCCCACATGCACCTCCTTGCATTGAGCATAGATATGTTCCACTGCTAAAAATATTTTTTCTTACTTGAAAAACTTGTTTCCTCCTCTGTATCATAGCATTCATTTGACTATGAAAAAAAAAAAAAAGATGGGCGGGAAGGGAGTATTATCTCATATTGGCAGTAGTTGTGTCTCCTTTGAATAGAGCACAAAGTTATTGAGTCCACTTGTCATCATAATTTTGGGTTTAGCATGGCCTTAGGAAGCTAATATTATTACAGAGAGTTTTCTCCATCGACTGATTGCTCTTCCAGTCCCTATGGAGAGTTTGATTGATGCCTCTTGAATCTCATGGTTTCATCATTGATTCTATGCTGCCAGAGTCTTCCATATGTCTCATGCTCTTGTTCAAAGGATTTCTATCAACCTATGTCAGCCATTCCTCATAAATATTGACTTTGCATGTCGGCCATACCCTCAGTTTGTCTCAGAATCACATGATGTTGTAGTCCTATTACGCACCCTAGTCCTACTTTCCTCGTTGGTAGGTAACCTTGAACCCAACAGTCAACATTTCATCATTGGTCACTGACTGGGTGGTTTACCTTGTGTTCAATGGAAAGACATATATTCACACATTGGGATTCATGTAGTGTCTTAGAGGCCATTAGCCTTATTGGTGGTTTCCTCACCTTTGTCAACAATTTTCCTCATTGGCTGCTATTTAAAGGGTATTTTTTGTGTACTTCTTTCACTTGGCACACACGAAAGATTCACAAGTTCGCTGGTTCGTGAACATGTTCTTCGTCCAATTTCCTCCAAACCATGAAGCTCCTGCTTTGTATCTCGTGATGAATGATGAGAGATGCCTTAATGCTCTCCTTCCAGTGGTTCTCCTTCCATCGACTTCAACTCATCTATTCTAAAAACGAGACCTAGAGTCCTATGAGTACCTTAAGGCTTGCAGTCATTAGTGGTAGGTTCTCTCGCCATTGACAATTGGGAATACATCAATGTCTCCCGATCGATGGATTCTTCAAGTGTTCAACCCCGAATCCTTTATTCACACTTGTAAGAATGTACTCGGTGCCTTGATACCTACTTTCATCATTGGTAGGATGTTTCACGTTTGTTAACGATATAACTCAATGACCAATAATCAAATGAAGTCTCATTGTGTTCGACCTCAACTCCTTTATTTGAACGATGTAGACTTGCACCTTTGGCGGATTGTGTAGAAGACTTGAAGACATCAGTATGTGTCCGCAGCTTTCCTGAGTTGTTGCTTCCTTTTCATTGGACCAGTGCCTGTCTGACTTCAATGATCATGGGAGATCAGATTGTACTCCATTGTATACAAATATCTTCAGATTTGTTTTGAGACTAGTTCTACTGGGCCTTGTTTGTGACTATGATAGCCTTTGGCATGTAACCGCACTTGTATTTTTCTATTCATGGCCACAGAAATTTTTTTGGTATATTTTCACATGGGTCTACAGTGTAATTCAAATTGGAATTCATGTATGCAAATTCAATACAGATCATAATGAGCAACTAGTTCTTCTAGCTAGTTCCCCATCACTCCACTTCCTGGTTTTTATAATGTATTTCAGCCATCGCAGATACTTCTCTGACCTCACACATTAGGGGGCATCTGTTATAGCAATATTTTCCTCACCCTATGTAATATTTCACATAAGGCCTTTTTCCATTTCCGTATGCAGATTTGTCATCCCTTTTTGCAAATCCTGGAGCTAAAAATACATTTTTTCCACATATACGCACCTTGCCTACTATACAACACGTGTATATGTAGGTTTCACCACTACAACCCATGTACATCAGGATTTGTTCCCAAAATCAAAAAATGGTGTTAGGTTTCCATTTCACGATAGGAGATCAATGATCCTTGGCCTTCCATATACTGGAAACATTCTGACTTGGCTCTTCAATTCCACTTGAAGGCTATAAATGGGACAATTCCAAGATATGGAAAAAAGGAGAAAGAATTCGAATTTGAGAGAAAAGTTACTTTGGATGAATTATTCACTTCACATTGAGTCTGCATTCCTTTTTCCTTTAAGTCTAAACACAGTGTTCATCCCCCAAGTTCTTCCCTTATTGAGTGAGAAGTCTATTATCTCTCTTACATGAGCTTGCCTTTGGTGGAGGATTGAAGTGGTAGAGGCCCAGCTGGAAGGAACTTAGTTTCTCGGTTCCAAACCGTGCTGACACAGAAGTTTGTAACTTATTCACTTATGTTGATTACATCTTAATAGAAATACTCTTTTCTCATCCAATTGATATCTTGCAAATATTTGAATTATTATTCCATGGGCATATTTGTTATGAATGTTAATGGAATATGCTATTGAATGTGCTAACATCATATATTATCACCATATTCTTGCTTTTCTTGGTTGTTGAGGACTAGTTGCAGGTATATTTCTTTGAGTCAAGTGCTCAACGACAAACTTCATAGAATGTCTAGACGAGGTAGGCCTTTTATCTTGTCTTGCTAGCATATTTATTTATATAGAATACTTGAGAATAGAGTTGATTTTTGCAGTCATTTCCGTCTGTTGTGGTTTTCTCCTAGACATAGATATATTTTCCTCGTAACAGTAACAACAACGTCTTAGATGGGTTCCTCTTGGTCATTTTGGGTAGTTTCAACACCCCCTTTGTCTTCCTCAATACATTATGTTTATGTGCCAATGAAATTAAAATTAGCTGGAGCTACATCACTTGATGTGCACCCTTATTGACTAAATATTTCTCCATAGGTCGGACATAGTTGTGCCTTGCACTTGTTTGTCCCTGGTATCAGGGTTTTAGGGTCACCTAACTTTTCTAAAAATTGAGCGACTTCAGCCAGGGTTCCCAAAACTGGAGAAGTTTCACCTTCTTGAAATTTTCCTTTTAAGACCCTGAGTTGTTTTTCAATCCTACAGTTTTCTTCCTTCAATTGATTTACTTGCTTGCACAGGGACATAGCCTTACCTCACTTAGAGATGGTGCTTCTTTTTCTTACCTTTGTTTTCCTTTTAGCAGGTTGTTCCTTAGTAGGTTCTTATGGGCACTCAATGTCAATTCCAGGTTGAGCTAGTGTTTCTACTTAAGAATACCTGGTTCTTATTTATTTTTTTTGGCCCTTGTTTTTAATAATTCATTCTTCAACAGGTTCTTGTGGGAACTCAACATCAATTTCAGGTTGAACTAGTGTTACTGTTGAAGAAGGCCTCACTTTTCTTGGCTTCAATTTTTCCTTCTTCACATTAGTTCATTCTCCAATAGATTCTTTTGGGCACTCAGTCCTATTCAATGGATCAAATGGTTGGGCTAGTGTTGCAGCTAAGGAAGACCTAGTTCTTCTTTTAGGGGTGTCTTCCTTAATCATCCAAGGTGATCTTATTTTCCTTTTTCTCTGCTGAGAGTGTTCTTCTATGACTAAGCAAGGGTTGTATGCTTCAACACAAGGGTCTTATTCTATAATTTCCACCTCGTCACTAGATGGTGTTAGTGAGACATGCTACTCAATGGAGGGATTATCTTGAATTTCGGCCCCATCAACTTCTTCTTCCTCGCTAGGGTCTTTGTGGTCAATTTATGTATCTCCTTCACTTGGCTCTTTTTCTATATCACCCCCTTCATTCTCCATGTCAGATTCTTTATCTTCCTGCTCTATTTTTGTGTTGCCTCCTTCATTGTCTATGTCATCTATCCTATCTTCCTTCTCTGTTTCTGTCCTCGTGGATTCCTCTGCTCCCATGGTCATATCATTGTAAATCTTCTCTAGTTCCCTTTCTTCCTAGTTCTTGGACTTGCTATCCCCAGGGTTGTTGTTTCTATCGATGAATTCAAGCTCAATGTTAGATTTTGTTTCTAATTCCTCCTCATCTTTCACTCTCTCTATTTCCTTTCTTCTTTCTATTTCCAAACCCCATGTTTCTGTGTGACCAATGAACTCATGCCATGTAGAATTCATTTTCCTCAATGCATGGATAAACATTAATTTAATTAACCCATGATTTTTAATTCATGTCTATGGGTGTTTGGAATGACGAAAAAAGCCTACCATAGATTTTAGAGATTCTAAAAGAAAGTATGGAATATTGAGGAGTTGGTCGTGATGGAGGTAGGAAAATAGCATAAAATGGTAGTTATAAACAACTATAAATCTACCTTCACATGTAATGTATCGCTGGATGAAATATGATACATATTGCCAAGGAAAAGGGAGAGATATTCTATTGACACCCTTACCCTTGTTTCTAACATGTTCTTCTCCTCTCAAGAAATTTGTCTTGGTTTCCGAGATAAATGCCTACTTTCTTAAACAAATTACTCTGGTTTCTGGTAGCCCTATTACTTATGCAAAGGTTCCCTTTGTGACCTCAATATCCAATCCAAAAAATAATGAAATTGTTCTCTCTAAGTTCTAGGTGAATTCTAAGGTGACATCATTGTCTAATCCCTTCAATCTCTCAAAAAAGGTCACCCACCACGCGTTTTCAATGATTTTGTAGGCCTCCAAATGTCTGTGCAGTAATAGGACTGATTCAGGTTCATGAAGAATGATCTAACCTCCCATTGTAGATAATCAGGTGATGCAGAGTGGACTTCGATAAGGTGATTTGCAGTTTTGGACATGCAGTTGGATGCTGGGAATAGATTTCCAAATTAGGGAAATCGGGGATATGACAGTTTACACCGGATTTGGTAATGATGGAGTATGATGGAGGTGTTATGTTATTTATGGCAGGTCAACATGAAACCATGTGGCTTGAAATGACATGACCCCCCCAACTAAAGGTGGGATCCATCCTCGACTGACGTGGTAGGGCTTGGCATATAGATGTAATGACGTGTGATTTATTGTGAGCGTAATTTTTGAGGTACGAATATAGGAATATCGTACATGAGTTTAGGTGTGAGATCCGGGAGCTGCAACAGAATGTCTCATCATTTAGTTAAAGAAAAGAAGTGGCAATGTAGTAATAATGAGGCTGAATCAATAAGTGTCAATGAGTAATAAATCAGGTGTTTAAAAAAAAGGTGAGCGGGACAAGTGTCGTCTCAAGACGGATTATAACTAATAGCGCAAGTTGCAACAAGTGGTAGCGAGTCGCAAAAAAGTGGCAGTGAGTTGCAGCAAGGTGGAAATGAGTTCCAACAGGGTAGAAATGAGTTGCAGTAGGGTGGCAATGAGTTGCATCAAAATAGTAGTGAGTTGCAAAAAAACGACATTGAGTCGTGGAAAAGTGATAGTGAGTTGCAACAAGGTGACAACGAGTTAAAGCAAGGTGACAGTGAGTTACAACAAGGCAAAAATGATATGAAGCAAGGAGACAATGAGTTGAAACAAGGTGGTAGCGAGTTGCAACAAGGTGATAATGAGTTGCAGTAAGGCGACAATGAGTTGCAACAAAAAAATAGTGAATTGCAGTAAGGTGACAGTGAGTTGCAGCAAGGGAGATTTCCATCAAAATGAGTTACAACAAAAATTATGGATTAAATTAACTGCACTTCAAGTGCCTTTAACTGATATCATTGGTTTGCAACAATAGGATCCTACCAAAAAGCTATGGTGCATTAGAAGAAAACATTTTTTTTTTAAATGTAATTTTTTTTTATGGTGCTGTAACATGATGTTCAACTCCGATGATTTTCAACCCTAGATCTGAGCTAACATGAGAAACAAACGATTCTTTGAAAAGTGGTTTAAGATACAATCAGATTCGATGGACATTGGCCAGTAAAGATATTTGTGAGCCATCTATAGTTATAATTCTAACAATCCTATTGTTCAAAACTTTATCCAGTTCATAGGGACCCAATCATCTACTGCACAAATTTCCTTTGAAATATTTAAACCTGGAATCATATAACAGTTCCCAATCGCCCTTTTGAAGTTCCTTCTTCTTGATACTCTTATCATTCCACTTAGCGCACTGTTGTTGAACTAAATTGGTATGATGTATGTCAGGCAAGAGAATTTTATCTAATTCATTTAGTTGATCTAAACGGTGTTTCTGAGCTGTAGTTAGATCCATATTTACTTCTAAATTTGTTCTTAACATTTTAAATTTGAATTCAATGGGAAAGACAAGGTTCTTACCATAAACAAGTTCAAATGGAGAAAATCTTGTGGTATTTCTCCATGTCATCCTATAGGTCCAAAGGGATTCTGATAAATGTTCAACCCAATCACGACGATGGATTTCCACGGTTTTCATGAGTATTCCTTCAATGACTTATTTGTTCTTTCCACTTTACCATTTTCTTGTGGGTGGTAAGGTGAGGTGACCTTGTGGAGAATATTGTACTTCTTGGTAAGTTATGCAATCAACTAGGAAGTAAAATGAGGTCCCCCATCTATTACTATTTCTTTGGGCATTCCAAAATGAACAAATATATTTTCAAATAGGAACTTTTCAATCACTTTCTCTGTGGCGTTGGTGAGTGCCTTGGCCTCTACCCATTTGGTGACATAGTCCGTGCATACCAAGATGTAGGATTTCTGATGAGATGGGTGGTTAGTAGGTCCCACGAAGTTGAGAGCCCACTTCTCAAAGGGTTCAATCAACAATTGGGTTTTCAATGGCATTTCATCTGATTGAGTGGGTTGGCCAATTCGTTGGCAGGAATCACATGCTTGTACGTAATTTCTAGTGTCTTGGAAAAGGGTAGGCCAATAATACCCCATACAGAGTGATTTATGCCCTATTCTCTTATCAAAAAAATGTCCACCACAAGGCTCGTCGTGGTAGGCCCTCAATATGTCATGAATCTTTTCTTCTGTGATACAACGTTGAATATCCATATCAGGGCCTGTGTAAAAGAGACAACCATTTATCCAAGAAAATTAGGCACTCTGCTGAATAATATTTTTCCTTTCCCTAAGAGAGAGGTGGTGTGGCAATTTTCCTGTAGAAAGATAAATAGAAATATCTACATACCATGGTGAGTGAGTAGATACTACAAATAAGTATTCATCATGAAAAGAATCGTCAACAAGAGTAGCATCACTGTTATTGGTAAGCCTAGATTGGAAATCTGCTATGACATTGTCTTTTCTTGGTTTATCCAAAATAATGATGTCAAATTCTTGTAGTAATAATAACCACCTAGTAACTCGAGAATTTTTAACAAGTTTTTTCATCAAATATCTAATTGATGAATGATCTGTATGGAAAAATAATTGGTAACCAGCGATATAGTGCCAAAATTTGTTGATAGCAGGTATAACAACAATAAATGATTTTTCTGTTACCATATAATTCAGCTCTATAGGTGTTAGGTTCCTTTTGGTATAATAAATGGTGTATGGGTTTTGTTCTTCCCATTGTCCAAGTACAACACCAATGGCCATATCGAAGGCATCCGAAGAAATGTGAGATGGAAAAGTCCAATCAAGGCCTCATAATATGGGTGCTTCAACTAAGCATTTTTTTAAATATGTAAGAGCAGTTTCACATTTATCAATCCATAAAAATTTTACATCCTTTGAAATCAATGTGAATAAAGGAGATGCTATCCTTGAATAATTCTCAATAAATCGGTGATAGTAGTCGATTTTTCCTAACAAGATACATACCTCTTTTTTCGATTTCGGATTAGGGATACTTAAAATTACCTAAAGTTTTGTTGGATCCACCTGTATACTCACAGAATAGATATAGTACAACTCCCTCATCCATCATCATACGACATTTTTCAATGCTTAAGGTAAGGTGAGTTTGTATGCAGTATTTTAGTAATTTTTCAAGTTTTTCCAAAGCCATGTCAAAAGTATCACCATATGGTGTGAAATCATCCATATAAATCTCAAGAGACTCATTAACCAAATCTGAAAAGATTCCCAATACATCTCATTGAAAGGTGGTGGGTGCATTGCAAAGACTGAACGGGAGGACTTGGTAAGAAAATGTTCCTCAAGAACAGGTGTATGTAATTTTTTCCTGGTCTTCAGGGGGAATCATGATTTGGTTATATCCACTGAAACCATCAAGAAATGAAAACAACTTCTTGCCAGACAAGGCATCAAGGACCTAGTCAATAAACAAAAATGAAAAAAATGGTTTTTCTATGTGGCTTTATTCAGTTCCCAATAATCGACACAAATTCTCCATTTGTCATTTTTACTAGGTATAATGAAGAGTGAAGAGTGGGGAAACCCACTGACTGTCTGAGATTGGATAGATAAAATCAAATTTCAACAGTTTTTGGAGTTCTTCTTTTATGATCTCTTTCAAGGCTGGGTTCATATTGCGTTGGGGTTGGAGAATAGGTTGACAGTCTTCTTTTATGTAGATATGATGAGTACATAGATCAAGGTGAATTCCCTTCATGTCCATGTAATCCCAAGCGAATAATTCCTTATGTTCCCTCGATAATTGAATCAATCGTTCTTTATGCAAGAGAGATAAATTTGGACTGATATTTAAGGTTTTTCCAGACTTAATTTCTATTGGGATGATTTTATGGCTTCGTACCGAAGGTATCATTTCGAAAGAAGGATCATCATCAAGGGTTTGTTCATTAGGTTCTTTCATTATGGCTTCTAAAAGTTGGGCCACTGGCTAGCTGACTAATCAAGGGTTATGGATTAAACTATTGATAGTATCATCCTATGTTTCATACTTGAAAAAGAGGGCCTTACCAAGCATAAGAATTGTTTGTACACTATTTTCTTCCAGATCGAGTTTAGCCCATATAGGTCTGTCAAGATCCTCACTTGGTTTGATAGGGGGATACAGAGTAAGAGTCTTTGTATTTTTTCCATCATAAATTGTCATAGCTCCTGTCTTGCAGTCGATAAATGCGTCGATCATGGCTAACCAAGGTCTTCCTAGGATCAAGGGGTGTCATCCTAAATGAGTTTTTGGTTGCAGCACTAAAAAGCCTGCTGGATATTCCCAGGAGTCCATGGATAAGACAATATCTTCCATCACCCCTTCTAGTCAAATTTTGGATCGATCAACCAACTCCAACACAGTGGGGGTAGGTCTTATGTTGGCAAGTCCCAATAGTTTTGTTGTTTCCTTAGTTATGATATTTATTGTAGCTCCTAGATTGATAAGAGTATTTGGAATAGTCACGTGATCAATATGGATGGTTACTGTGGGGTTCCCAAGGTCACCATATTTACTAGGCATGAATTTTCCTGACATTAGTTATGATAATTTTCCCAAGACTTGAACTATGGGGGGATCCCTAGGCTTCCTACTAGGAGTTTTGATGCACAATTCCCTCACTGTTTTGGTGTAAATCAAAACATCTTTGATAGCTTGCAGCAGAGAAATTTTGACACATATTTTTTCAGTTCTCCAAGGAAGTCGAACTCAGGTTGGGGAATACACTTGGGCATGACTAACCTTTCTATGTATGATGGAGTTTCAATAGAGGTGGTATCCTAAGTTTTATTCTATTTCCCGAGAGTTGAAACAAAGGTAGAAATATCATTCTGAGATTCAACTTGTTTTTTGGGAATTTATGTGTGTTTCTGTTGTTCTTCAGACTGTTTGTAAGGTGGCGGTATTTCACTCTATGAGTCTGTTTCATCATGTTCTATAATTATAGGTGAGGTTTTATTGATTTATTATTCTTCTTGACCTAATTTTTACTTCGTTTCATTGAGCGAGGGTGATGCAATATGTGGGGAAGATAGATGCTTCGACTTGCTATATGGTTTTATTATTCGGTTTTGGGTTAGATTGAACAGGTAACTGGGTCATAATGGAGGGTTACTTGGTAAGATATTGGGTGGAAAGGGTGATGGTTTTTGTTGTACAGAAAAATATGGTTTTTGTACAAATGACTGAGACTGGATTGGGAATTTCCCTCCTTGGAAAGGATAATTTTTCCATCCTTGAGACCATGGAACTATTTTATTCAGATATGGAACCCAAGGCATGGGATAGTGAGTTTGTGGGGGAAATGGCCATGGGTTTGAGGGATATTGGATTTGATATGGAATTTGAGTATTGTACATATGATTCCAATTATTAAAAGTGGTGGATGGATCTTGATACATACCTGGTAGACGAGCTTGCCATGGTTTTTTGGAGATGAAATATGCTTTTGATGTCTCTTCATTTGAGCCCTTAAATATTGCTTTCAATCCTGGCAATGATGGACAAAGTTTTGTTGGGTGGTATAGTTCTCATATACCCCATATTTCCATGTTGTCAAGTGGGAATTCCCTATGAGGATGCTTTTCCTTTCATTTAGGAAAAAACTTAAAAGATTGCCAATGCCTTCTCTGCTTCAACCTATTTTTGCTTCACCTACATAACATCCAACTGTGTAGTTAAAGAGATAAGGATATTGGTTTTAAAATTCTTAAATAAATTACCAATATCTACTCTTTTTACTCCACCATTGGTGGATTTATGTATTCTTGCAGTTGTATCTTGTGTTTGGGCTCTGTTCCTTGATGATCCTCTCGAAATCCTCAAGAATAAATAAATAATGTCCTCAAGTGGTTCCCTTGATATACCTCCTTTCCCCATTAAGTTCAACATATCCAGGAAGTCATACCTCATACCTCGAATCAAAATTTTCTTTGAAATATCGTTATCCAAATCATTATGTTTAGATCTCTGCAAATTATATTTGAGGCATTCCATGTAATCCTCCAGGGTCTCTTCCTCCTTTTGAGACATTTTGAAAATTTCCTCCCTATGGTCCCTTGTTTTGCAATTGTCCTGATACTTCGTTAGGAATATTTGTTTCATATTGTCCCAGGAAGTTATAGAGTCAACTCCAAGGCCCATGAACCATATTAACACTGACCCCTTTAGGGTAGCTAGAAATATTTTGAGTTTATGAGCACCTGTAATATAATCATAGCTTCAACACAGAACGTCATATTTGAATAGGAAGGTGTCTAGGTCTTCACTTATCTGACTGTTAAATTTTGGAATTGTAGATAGAGTTATATTCTTCATTGGAACTAGTCCTGGAATGTTCCCAATATGGAAATCAAAGGTTGAGACCGCTTCATTTCCATTTTCATTTTCCATGTGTCTTTTCCACAAAGTACGAAGTTTCTGCCAATAAGGTCTAGGGATATCTTTTGTTTTTGGGATATTCTCCGATGATTGTTCGGGGTGTCCAACAACACTCCCCTGATCCAAAATAGGGTTATCAGTGGGCTCAAAAATAGGTTGGTCAGTTTTTGACCTATTATTAGGTTGATCGATTTCCAGTTTGGAATTTGAATATTCCTGATTCTCATTGTTGGAAGACTCTAGGCCTTCTCTGAAATCTTGATATTCAGCCTCCACTATTTTTGTTGATGACCCTCCCCAAACAAAGGAATGAGAAGCCACCCTTCTTCATGTTTTAGGTTTCTGATGTACCCCTCCTAAAGATGATGACTCCACTTTGTTTATTCTATCTTGAATATATGTTACCCATCCTTGATCATGATTTATTTTCCCACCAGGGCCCTTTCTTCTTTCTGTATTTTTCGGGGCCGGTCATTCTTCTCCTGTTTTTCATGCATCATAGATCTTGCAATTCATAAATATGTTGTCAGGTATTATTATTGTGCCCTTAATAACCTCCCTGACAATGACACTGAAAATGTTGGTGTGATTAATTATCTAATTAATTCATCCAATACATTCAATTGTCAATCTAGGGTAAGTCTTTTTATTACAAGGTTATTGTGCAATGTTTATGCGGACAAAGAATTCTCCTAACACCTTCTAATAAATGAAATACACTAATCACACATTCTCTGCACAACTGTTATGAACAAATTGAATCCTTATATCAAGTTAAGCTACAACCAATTAAGATGCTCAAAGGAAACTCAATCAACCTTCTTTAAAACCAATTGCTAATTACTTCACTACTCATGAAATCATAAAGACACTACTGAAAAGAAAGAACACATATGACAACTATATTTCTTCTGTAAAGGAAACACACTCTCGTTGTAGTTAATCATAACACACTCTACATAATTGAAATTGAAACCATTGCAACAATTAACTGAAATCTCACACATATAGAATTGAAATAAAGCATTTGTTGAAATCGAATTGAGAAAATAGTCATACAGAATTGAAAGGAACACTCGCTGAAATAAAACAGAACACTTGCTGGAATGGATTAAAGAACTCCCTTGCAAACAAAAATGAACTCTTGTTGAACAAAATATAAATGCACTCGTACTGAATTGAAATGAACACACCATTAACAAACCAACCGTGACAACTATAACTAGAATAATTCATTCACATCAACTATCTACACCAGGAATTGAACTAAGGAAAAAAATAACAAGATGATCTAGTTATGTTGATCTAACTAATAATATAGGAATGAAAACCCTACTAAAGAGGGGGGCCCTTCCTCTTTAGCATGGGTAACATACTACATAAACTACAAATTTAAGCACTCATAAATTAATGCCACTACTTGCCAAATCTTTATTATTCAATCAAGAGGTGCAAATACAATTGTTGTTACACATGCATTCCATTGACTACCCTCTATTTTCCAAAAACCATCCTAACCTGGAGCAAGAATGCTTTCTCCTTTTAAACTTTCCCTTTCCTCTTCTAATCTCTAAAATATTACAATTATGAACAGACTCGAGAATCTTTCAATTCTCAATTTGTTCGATGTCATGTTAATTAATAAGATACAGAGGATACAAAATATTCCTGTAACTGATTACAATTTATATAAATGATTTCTATAGAAATAGTCGATCGAACTTTCATGTTATCTGGGAGAACATTCTTGTTCAAAACATACAATAGTTGTGACTTTAATGTAAGCCACATCATCAGATTCATCAACCTTAACATACGCGTCCATGGGTCAGTGGTCTAGTCATCATCATGGAATGATTCTTTGACAGTAACAACATTCCATAATCATGGCGTCTTGGAGTAGCAACACCTCGGAGTAGCAGTGCCTTGGAGTAGCAACACCTTGTAGTAGCAATGCCTTGGAGTAGTAGGACCTCGGAGTAGCAACACCTCGAAGTAGCAACAACTGATCATTCTGCAAGGTTCTTTAAAAATTAATCAATATCTACCCAACACAAACATCATCCTTCCCTAAATGCAAGAAAATCTTAAAGAATCAATGCATCAAATAGCTTAACATACGAGTGGAAAAAAGGAAATTCTTGGAACATGGTAATTATGGGAAAGGTGTGAATATAAAGGAAAAAAGTATGAGATAAGTAAAAAAATGAAGTAAAAAAGGTGTCATTCCCATGACTTAACAAAAGTATATGACTTCGCTATATCTACTATAAATTCAGTGATAAACCTTGCAATAATATTGTCTAACTAGAAATCTATTGTGCATGTGAATTTATTATTAGCCCTTTCTAACTATGCAATATCCTGAGAATTCCATTCAACTGATCTAATCTGATTTGTTGGAAGGGTATCCTTCAACCTTAATATCCACTCTTGCAATAACTCTGGAAAATAACAAAAAAATGCTTCATGTAAATCAATAAACAAATACCTTTGCAGATACTAGCATGGTGTATACATGGAACCCTTATTATCTTTTTGTGTGAACTCTAGCTTCTTTGTCTCCAACCATATTTCAATCTCTTGCTTCATAGGATTACATGGCATGAACATCCATTTTTACCACTACATATTTTTCACCAAAAACTTTCTCGAATGTTCTTCTGAGTTCCAGCCAACAACTAAACCATTTGTTGGATGTATGGGCTGACCCTAGTTCTACCTTAGTTTTCCAACAAAACCCTTTTCACCATCGACCCTTCTGGTAAACCATAAGGCTACACCGTGCATAGAGTGTACAACGTAGTCTCACCCAAGATGGCTTATGGGTGACTGCAGGACACAGATGTCTACATTCATAGAAGGGTTTGGGGATGTTCTTTTTACTTATATTTCTACTTAACCATGCATTCTACTATATTTTTCATCAGATCCATTAATTTATTTTTTAAGTCCTGAATAGTACCCATTAATTGGGGCATATTACATTAATTGTACCTCCTAGTCTCCTATATATACCAATGAGACCTTTTCATTTGGAATCATCTTGTATTTGGAAATTTATGTGGTGTATAAGTAGGTTTCCCCCTCGAAGAGGCTTATTATCTGAAATTGTCTCTTTTTCAATGTGTTGATTACTTATTCTAAGGTTTTTCTATGCTATCTTGATATTTGGTTCTTAACATTTGGTATCAAAGCCCAAGGTCTTGGGGTTTCACTGCTACATCTGAGACACCTTGGAATTTTCACTATAACTTGTTTTCTATGAAATTTCAAAAGGAACCCCTTGGAATATTTTTAGTAGACGGATCAAGGTATGTTGTATTAAAATTTCAGATCCTAATGCCTTATACATTCATAGATATATCCTGTTTAATATAGGGTTATGGAATCATCCTGAATTTAGTCATCGCAAAATTTTTTCTATGAAATTTTTTCTGTAACATTTCAAAACCTGAAATCCGGAGGATATTCATATAAATTATCAAGGTAGCTATTATAAAAATTTTAGATTCTGTGTCATCCTAATGTTTTAGATACACCATGTGCAATATATGGTATTTGACTAGTCATATTAACTAGTCTCAAACAGGTCTTCCAAATAAAAAAATGATATCTTCTTCAGTGAGTATCCAAATTAAGTGAGACTAGCTACATTGGATATTGGATAGTCTATAGTATTTCTGGTACAAGTTTTAGAATCAAATATTATATATTGTGATCTTGGTACTCTTTACAAGTACAATCTCCTAGAGGGGAAAACAATCAGCAAGCTATGGGGAAGTTACCATAACTTCCTCTTGGCACATCAAATTTTGATCATACCTCTGGCATTATAGAGAAGAAATATCAGAGAAGTAAAAAAAATAAATCTTCATACCCATAAGGGCTGAAATTTTGGAGATACAATAGAAGAAAGATCGTCTAGCAGAACCTCTTGAAATCAAGGTTTAAAAGTGATACTTGGCCAACATGCCACCAAAAAAGGGAACTTCCACACCAAATAAGCCTCCAAACAATCCTACTTGGACTCTTGATGAAGGTGAAGAAATGCATAGGGACATAAATGATTTACAAAATAATACAGTAACAAAAGGTGAACTACAAGGGATGATGGATGATTTTAAAAGGGAGATCATGGAAGGATTGAAAATTTTCCTAATAGAGAGGACACCTGAAAGTGAAAATGTATCCCATGAAATTCATGATGAGGAAACTAGGAAAATGAATCAAGAACGGAGAAACTCCAACTTTGGGTCGAATACCAACCACTTTCCTAAGATCGATATGAGGAAGTTTGATGGCAAGGACCCAATCACATGGATATTTCAGATGGAGCAATTCTTTGATCTACATGATGTGCCACTGATCTAGGATATTTTCATCGAGTGACTTATAAAGAATTGCATTAAATGAGCATAAATTAACGTGAACCATTAAATAAGGAAAATCTAAAAAATGAAGAGACATAAGCATCAATCTAAACACAAAAACTTGATAACAGAGTTCGTCCCTGGTGGACTACATCTCTAGGTCCTGCTCTCAAATGGGTAGGCCCTTTCATTAATTCAACAAAAGAATTTGGAAAAATACATAAGTATACCTCATTCTGAAATCAAGTTGCAGAAATAATGCTCAGATCAGAAAATAGATAACACCACTAAATTCATGGCGTTGAATTACACAAAAATGACTATCTCCATGCCTTGATCTAACTCTGGCACTCCCAGGCCCAAGAAGAAATTTGTCTCAGTTTCTGTGCCCTCTCTGCAACTTGCATTAATGGTTGGACTGCATCATTTTCCATGCCCAAATGGTCATACCATATGCATGCCTCCCCTTGGTGGTAGGGAGGATGCACCTTTTAATAGTTGTTTTCATCATTGGTTACAATGTGTGGCCCATGGCCTGTTGGTTTGGGCAGATTTGTTAAGGTGCACGTGGGGGAGGAGGTCCCCGGGTCAAAGCTACGGGCCTCCCCCTTTTGGGATTTGTATTGTTACAACATATATATTTAACATATAGTTGTTTCGCTATAGTTAGCGATGGCACCAACCCATATCTCAACAAATTAACCAGTGGCCAAGTTGTTGGACAACTGAGAGGGGGGGTGAAATAGTTGTTACTGTGCTTAAACAATTATATCCATTTTTAAATTCATTACATAACTTCTCAATGATGATCACAATAAATAAGTAGTAGAGTATTCGACATCAATCAAACACATGTATAGTACAGAGACATATATTCCCGAGGAAACCCAGAAAGGGTGAAAACCTCTTCTTCTTTATATGATAATTATTTTCTGTACACTATCATTCTTATGAGAACTAACTCATAATGAGGCTACCACCTCTATTTTGAAAGCTGCTACTTGCTGAGAGCACCAAATCTATGGTTTCTATAGCACCCACTAGAAGGAAGTACCAACTCCCTCACTACTCCAACACCAACTGGATGGAAGCACCAACTTCTAGTCACACAGGAACCAACCTGTATAAAAGAGAACCAATGTTCTCCCTAGCACCACCCCACCACCTTGGTTTCTCTGGCTGCTACCAGGTGGAAGCTACAACTCCCTATGTGATCTAAAAATATATAACGAAGACTTGATAAACTTGATTAAATTAAATTTTGCAAGTGAAATGTTATGTGTTTAATGCAACAGGATCAATTTGCAACACATAATAAAGAATTACTTATGTAGAAATAAGCATAGACAGCATCAGAAATCATTGAACATAAGACATAAACACAACAAATTGATAAAGGAGTTCACCCCACTCCGGGCTACATCTCCTGGTCCAGCCTCCAAATGGATCTTTTATATTAAATTGCTCAAAGTGATTAAAAATAAGTCTTACAGTTCTCAAATCAACAAAATGACTGCTCCAATGGCTCCGCAGCGTGCCAAAACCCCTGTCTNGAAACGGTCGAAAAATGAAGAAGATAGCCTCCTCTGAAGTCTCCCTCCTTCTTTGCTGTCTCTGGTTCTACAATCTGTACTTTTCCACACATGAACCTGGAAGACGCTCAAACGCGCCTAATAACCTAGCACCGGGTGCAACCGCGCTAACGGTGCAAACCGTAGGACAGTTAGGGCACCTCCAGCCCCCAACTGCCTCGGCACTTGGTCATATGCCCATACAACCATAGGCTGGGCGCAAAAGTGGTTGGCCCGTTCCAAAACTGTGCCAACCGCGCAAACTAATCCACGCGCATTAACAATGTGTTACATATATTAAACCCCGCGCAAAATATTACGGGTCGCGGGTTCAAACCCACGCACCAACATATAACACATACAATGCATTGCAATGTATTGTAATAATACAATATAATATAATATATGGTTCAAATAATGTG
>JASDQU010205093.1:30518-47891 GCA_032191745.1 Picea mariana
AAACTTACTAAACTCTGTGAAAATGACTGCCTCGTAAAAGCAGATAAAGAAAGAACATAAAATATTTTTGGTTTTTTCTTTATAAATCAAAACTACTAAGAACAAATGTTATGAAACAAAAACACATGGATAGTCAAAGCCAAACCATATATCTATGTTTCAGTGATGAGTAACAACAGAAAAAAAAAAAAAAAAGTAATCTAACATGTTAGTACGTTAACGCTATATATCCAGACATCTGCACGATTAGAGAATATCCGGCCACTTCATCCAAGAGGGAAATCTGCAATGAACCTTAAAATTGTTCCGAATAAATACAGAACAATGTGATGGAAATTGAATTTTAGTAACAGAATGTATGATATAAATAGTTGTTGTGATATTATGATTAACAAGCAATTACAGTGAGATAAATCTTATTGTAAGAACATTGCATTTAAACATTCAACAGAAAATTAAAGATAAACCTTGTATTTGAGTTGAATAAATGATCACTCTGTATATTATCTGAAGCATCAAAATGTGAACAATATTTTAAATAAATTATCCCAATACCTTAACAAATTGTGAAGACTAAAGCTATCAACAACTATTAGTTTCTCAGGATAAACAAACCATAAATGAAAACACCATTTACAGAAAGCTAAAGCCGAAATGTAAATATATGTTCTTTCCAAATTTGTGAATAAATTGTCCACCTTCAGCAGATGTCTTGATTACAAAAATTACAAGTTTTTAAAGAGTTTATAAAAGCTAAAATCTTATCTTGTGGGATAAGATTAAATCTAAAAAATTATTTGCTAATTACAAAATAGAGGGTAATAACCACTCCATATCACACTGTATTTCTCAAAACTAAAATAAACTTCTTTCTTTTTACAAAAGATATTCCAAATGAGCTCAGAAATAGTCCATAACATGAGATCACCAACAATTACTTGATATCCTGAAAAACAAAAATGAAAATAAAGGAGTTTAGATATTGTTATAATCAATAATTTCCACAAATTCGAATGAATATAAACTGGCTACAGAATCAACTAATTCTATAGCTAGTTTTATTTAAAAAAAAAGAAATCAAATTAAATCTATATAATTGAAAAAAAAAAATACAACCAATGCAATCAATCAAATCTTTACCTCTTAACTGCATGCTAAATTTGATTCACAAGATCTCAGAGTTAACTACTGTTGTAACACTCTCAACATTCTTTACTATTATGTTCCCAGTCCTTTTCAAACGCTTGCCTTGCCTTTGAACAATGGACTTTAGCCTATGATTTTCATCCTTTAATGAGTCGATCTAAGTAGTGAGGGTTTTGATTTGCAATTGAAGAGTAGGTATGTCTGTGTAATACTTATCGATCCAAAACAAACAAACTTCACACCGTGGATCTATGGTAGTTGTTTGAGGATGTCCACGGCCATGTGTTAGAATGTCTCCACTGTTGCCTGTGGGTTTTTTATCAAGCTTGATACTTGAAAATCCTTGGTTGTGCTTCAAGCAGGGTGGAAAATTATCTATGAAATTACAGGCCTGGCTGAGATCTGGTTTGAGGCAAGGAGGGTCTTCTTCTGCCAAGAATCTCTCTATCTCAGAATCATAGCTCTCATGGACCTCGATCATTTTGATCGAGCTCATATGTGAGTTTGATTTATTTCGTATGCTCCTAGAAATCAACCTACATGCCCTTTTATTTTTAAACCCTATATCCATGTCACCCTTAGATAGTTTGTACGAAGGCCTATTTGTGTTTTTAGCAGAGGTGCCAGGGTAGACATGTTTCTCATGGTCAAGCAATTCAAAGGCTGTCAGTTCAACATCTATTTGCTTGGGTACAGACTCATTGAGGATGGTCATATCACAGGCTTCTTTAGATGAAGGAACTACTCTGTCAGTGGCAAGGATTGTGGTTTCTTCCATCATGGGCTTATCAACCTCTACGAGACTAGGTGTAATGAAACCATTTTGAATTAAGAAGGCATCCCAATTATCATTTTGCAATTTTAGTTGATGAACCAACAACATATTTATCAACCCGTGATGAAATAGACTAGAATTTAAATGTTGTCTCTTATACCTTTTGGCCATCTTATATAAACTTCTTAATAAATAAAAAGGCATATTCAACTGAAAACCGATGAAGTTCATCAACAAACGTATATGATACAGGTAAACAAGGCCAAAGTGACCCTCGCATGTGATGAATTGTCTCAGGATTGCTAATAAACCATGCCACTAAGTTTTCAACAAGGATACAGGCATACCTTTATCACAACACATGATCTTCCTAGAGGTAAAGAACAGGCTCCACGGTACCTCCTCTACCTTGGCATTCGTAAACCATTTATGCCCGCTAAGTGGAAGACCTGTCGCATGGCCTAAAACTTCCTCGGTGACCTTGATTTGAATGTTTGCTACCTTGGCTCAGCAACCATCAAAAGAGAGGGAAAATTCTTGGGCAGTTTGAAAGTTAAAACCTTGAAATTTCTCAAGAAATTCGAGCCAAGCTTGACCTTTAAGGTCTTCCCTTTCATAATCACATAGGAGAAGGGTTTGCGAGCCATTGGGCTCAATCCTTACTACCAGGGCCATGAGGTTTCAGAAGGCAGATAGAAAAACATAGTGAGTATGAAAGGTTTCTGGAATAGAGACGACCAGAGTGAAATCTCAGAAACAAAACTCATCAATACCCTAGCACGCATGAAAAGGGGTTCTTCAATACAAAAGGAAAGGCATTTTGCGAAATGAGTTCCAAGAGTACATACGAAACCTGAGACTTAGCTCGAAATAATGGGCTTGTCATTGTCGAACTGCCACCTCCCACAGGGTACAGGCTATGACCAGGTTCATTCAAATTTTATCATTGCACAACAAGGTGGGGTTGATTTCTAAAGTTAGGAGAGAAAAATGTTTTTGTGAACCAAAGGGTAGTGAAAAGAATAGGTCTTACCAAGAGCCACAACGATATATAACATATTTTAATTTCAATGGATCCTTGGTGTTTCAAACAAAATTCAAAGCACACTTCATAATCGATGAGCCACTTTAAAGCAATCAACAAGATGAGCTTCACAGCAAAAATAGCCTTCATTAAAAAAACTGTAAAGACATCTATCTTTCATAAACCTTAGATAAAATGGTAATACAATCATAAGTTTCAATGCTTCATTCATGCTTTCAGTCATGAACGAAGCATGAAAATGAAGAAAGGAAAACACTAGGAATAATTGAAACATCATATTCACAGTTTCAAAAATTGCTTTCGAAAAGAAATAACCATATGACCACGTGTAGGAAGCTACATAATTTATTGTTTGTCACTTTAAAAGGTGAAAATATGTAGGGCTTCCAACAATGGTGACTTGTTGGGAGAAGTAGTTATCTTTGTATCACCGATGAGTTCAGATTAGAATTATTAGAATGATTTCAGATCAAAGAACAGATGAAAGACATTAAGCATCTTGACAATCATTACGTGGTCCAGCTTCAGACATATTTCGTTAAAAAATGAAATCTGGTGACAGATTTTACAAATGAGATCCACGATGTTTAAGTTAATGCCTCCATTACTGCTAACAGGGCCACTGCTGCCAGAAGGCATCCATAGCCTTGGCAGGGATGTCAATTAACCCACTCTGACGCCTCTATCCTATCCAAGAAATTTCAATCTAGAATGAAGGATGCTTATGATCAATATCAAAATTTATACCTGAGAATTTTCTCTAACCTGACATTGCTTCGCTACCAACGAGCCTGTTCAGTACCCCGACGAAGTTGTATTGGCATCATGCATGCATTTACCTGCTACCAGCAGACCTGTCCAGTATATTGACAAGTTTACAAACACTTCTCACAACTCTTGAGAAATTATTATGATCTGATATAAGTTTAAAAACATTCAAAAGAGTGGGGTTACACTGAAAATTCCCATTTTTACAAGACCTGTTATTTTCCGGCCTTTTAATTTTTGCTTGCTAACCTTCATCATGATCTGAAAATAGTTTACTAATGAAACTAATTTTCGAGGAAAGGAAATCATTCTTGAGTCACTTTATGAAAATAGTTGTAGAGAGGGAAGCATAACATGTGAAGGGATAATTTCTTCCCTTTCGTAAACAAGAAAGAAGGGAGAATTACCAATAGTGGTTTTCAGAGTCACCCTATCAGCCCAGATTGCATTAAAAAGTGCATTGTGCCAATTTTTGTGGTTTTCATAAACTGTGCTCTTGATGATCTTGATCAGGTTTTTGTTTGTTGATTCTGCTAAACCATTTCCTTAGGGGTAATAGCGAGCAAAATATTTCAGTTTTATCCCTTTTTCTAAAGCAAAGGCACTCATTTCGAGGGATAAAAAATAGGAAGCATTATTGAAGACCAAAAATTCTGGAATACCGAATCGAGTAATGATGTTTGAATTAAGGAAAGATATTACCTTACTAGTGTTTACCACCTTTAATGGTGCAGCCTCGGACAATCTAGTAAAATATTTTGTCACTATAATGATGTATTTATGCTATTGCAAGGAGGTGGGTTTAATTGGGCCAATTATGTCAAGACCCCATTGTTGAAAAGGGGAATCCACCGAGACAGGTTGCAGCGGGAATGCCTCCTTTTGTACTCGTCCAGAAGCCTTTTGGAAGATTACACATTTGCGACATAATATATGGGCATCTTTGAATAGTGTGGGCCAGTAGTACCCTGCTCTCAATACTTTGTGAGCAGTACTGTCTCCACCGAAGTGCCCACCATATTCTCCTACATGCAATTCAAATAACACTTTATCTACTTCACCTCTTTCCACACAACGCATAAGGATTTCATAAAAAATTTGTGAAATAATATACCATTCACCAGCTAGAAAGGTGCAGATTTTAGTCTTAATTCTCTTCTCTTTTTCAGATCAATATGACGAGGAGAAGTATTGTGCATTAGATAAAAATTAATGTCATCAAACCAATAATTAGCGGCACCTTGTGCACAACTGATTTGACTTTGATCATGTTGATTTTCAGTTAAAACATCAATTTGACTTTGATGCTCTTCAACTGAATCGACCACTAATTTACATAGGCCTTGGCCTCTAACAATTTGTGTAGGGGTAATATCGAGGTCATACTCTTGTAAGGATGTCATCCAGTTTTCCCTTTTTTCACCCAGTTCTTTCTGTATTAGCAAGTTTCTGACAGCAGGGTATGGCACAATGACTTTAGTTCTAGATTTCAATAGATATCATCGAAAATGTTTTACTTCTTTAAAAACAACGTAAGATTGTTGATCTGCAGTCAGGTAATTAAGCTCCACTCTCTTGAAGGCTGAACTCATAAAGGAAATGGGAATTTTTTTGTTTTCATCATTCTTTTGGGTCAGTATAGTGGCATAAGATCGATCAGAAGTGAACTTATAAAGAGTGAAGTCTTGTGAAAAATCAAGACTCATTAGGGAGGGAGCCTCTACTATGGATTTTTTTATGGAGTCAAAATCTTGACTTTCCTATGGTCCCCAATGATATTGAACATTCTTTTTTATTAAGTTTTACAATGGCCTCACCATTTCTGAGAAACTCAGGACAAACCTTCTGACAAAATTTATTTGACCTAGAAAAGATTGCATAGTGTTTTTGGAAGAGGGGGCAGGAAGCTTGGAAATGACTTGAGTTCTTTCAGGATCAATTATCATCCCTTCATTGGATACTATGAATCTGAGTAGCTTGCCATGTTCCACTGCAAAGACATATTTCTTAGGATTTAGAGAGATTTCGTACTTGTGGCATCGTTGTAAAATAGATTTTAGATGGGATAAGTGATCCCCCTTATTTTTGGAGAAAACAGTTACATCATCAAGATAGACCACTACAGATTGATTGATTAGAATGTGAAAAGAGATATCCATTGCTCTCTAGAAAGTAGACCTGACATCTATAAGCCCAAAAGGCATATTTCTATAGGCATAGGTACCCCATGGAGTACAGAAAGTGGTTTTCAACTGATCTGGGGGAGACATGAGGACCTGGTTGTACCCTGAAAAGCCGTCTAGTAGTGACAGTCTTTCAGAATTGGATACCTGCTGAAGAATTTTTTCCATCGGAGGAACATGATAATTGTCTTTGTCAGATGCTCGATTTAAGTTTTGAAAATCGACACAGAGTCGAATTTCGCCACTTTTCTTCCTCACGGGGACAAGGTTAGATACCCACTGTGTGTGTCTTATTGGGAAGATTATCTTTGCATTCAATAGTTTGTTTAGTTCTTTCTTGACCGTTGGTTTGAGTTTGGGGTGCATCTTTCTCAGCTTCTATTGAAAAGTTTGGGTCTTGGGTTTCATGGGGATGATGTGTTGTATAATGTTAGGGTAAAAAGTTTTTAAATCATCGTATGTCCAAGCAAAGACATCCTTAAATTCTTTAAACAATTTTATAAAGGCTGAGTTTTCTTGCTCGGAACATCTCGTTCCCAGATTGATGCATTGTGGATTATCTTTAGTTCCTAGATTTACTTTTTCATGGGTCAGGGAAGAACTATCCATTTTACAATTTACCGATTTCCTAAATTTGTCATGAAAATCATAAAACTTTTCTAATCTTCCCACATATTTTGGGATAGAATTTACCAGATCTGATGTTGATTCGGGAGACCTCGGGTCCGATATTACCGTAAAATTGCAGAGGTCTTCATCGTGGGTGCCTTCATCGATAACCACACCTTGGAAAGTGTCTTCCATGTGTATGAAACTGATGATCTGTTGATCATCATTGAACACTCTCTAGTTAGTGATGTTGTCTGGGACTAATGGTTTGAACAACAACTCAATCAAAAATGCATTCGGAGAAAGGCCTTCTATGGGAAAAAGTTCGGAAGCGACGTTAGATAACAAGTCAATCTCAGAGTTTCTTAATATTGGAATGGACTTAATGTTAAATGCGAAAAATTTGTGCATTAGATTCCATACCTCGGCTTGATAACTCTTCAGGTGTGGTGATAGGCAATGAATGGAATTTCTTACATGTCTGACCACAATTTCAGAATCCCTGAATACCATTATGTTCTGTACATTCATATCTATTGCCTTTTTGAGTCCTTGCAGAAGTGCCTCGTATTTGGTGGTGTTGTTTGTACATTCAAATTCTAATCGACAAGCGATCAAAGTTTTATTACCTGTTGGGTCAATGAGCACACATCGTGCACTAGCTCCTTCTTTATATTTGGATCCATTGAAGTAGAGAGACTATATGTGAGCTTCATCGGCTGTATTAGACACATTAGGTAGAACTGCTGACTGTGTGCATGTCACAAGTTCCGATTGTTGTTCCAGATCAATGATGATGGAAGTTTCTTCCATGAAGTTACCAAAAAAGGTGTTCATTCCCTGCATTTCGGGTGTATTAGTGGAGGCAGTAAATGGTTCATTAGCGTCATTTAAATTGGTCATGGTGTGCTTGAGGTAACACTCACAATTAATCCTGATTTGGTTAGGCTTCCCATTCTCTAGAAGCCACAAATGGGACCAGTGTGTCGCAAAGTATCCATGCAACCGTTCGAACTAATCCCTACTTAAAAATAAACCATATACTTCAGGGATGTAAAAAACAATGATATCAATAATATGGTGAACCTTATGATTAGAGGATAGCCTAACAAGGACATTTTTTAATTCACCTATTACCTTAACATTGGTCCGATCGAGCTGAATAATCTTCAGACTAGAATGTTGAACTTCATCATTGATTTTTTGGCATATAGACCAAGGCATCACATTTGATGATGTGTCAGAATCTTCCATGCAGTTATGTACATCTCTATTGAAGATTTCAAAAGTCATTAAAAAAGGTGGGACATTTTTGCGAGTGTTAACAGTAGAACTTTGTTGGTTTTTATTCATTGTCCTTGAAATTATTTTATCTACATTTGATACATTTTTTACAGTAAGGTCTCTTTTATCTGAGGGTTCCAGTGTTGTTTTAGTAGGGACCTTTTGAGGTGTTTTAGGGTTGATTTCTGCAATTTTCTTGTTGTTCAGATTGTTGTTTTTGTTGTTCTGAAGCATTTTCTGTAGAAGAAAAGGAAATTTCAACAGTTCATAAACAAAAATATTAGCTCTAAGTTTTTTTAGATTTTCAATCAGATCATATTCTAAACTTGGGGTTGTTGAATTCTATTTTGTTTCAGTCTGTTTAAATTGTGTATGAGGCACATTAGTTCCTGTTTCAGAAGAGGGTTTATTTTGATTTTTACTTCTGGTATTGTAAGGATGGACAGTTTCAAAATTAGCTTGAAAGATACTGTTGGAAAAATGCCTAAAGATATTGGGAGACGATTCATCTTCTTCGAATGTTTCTTCTTCAACCACATCTTCGGAAATCTCAAGGGGAACTAAGTTATCATGTGCTTCAAGGATTGTCTATATAACATATTGTAGGCTTTCGAGATTCATACCTTTAGGGTTTGGGTTTGGTCGGTTTGAGGGAAAAGGTTTTCTAAAAGGGGGTTTGTAAGTTCCTTTTGCTTGAAGATGCTTCTTCAGCTAATATTCTTAAGTCTACGACTTGATTTGATAATTTTTGGATGACCTTTTGTAAACTTTCCAGATCTAAACTCTCTGATTGAGTTTTGGTTTGGGGAGGTCTAGGAAGAATTTCTATCTTCTTCTTAGAAGATGGGGTAATCTCTGCCTCATTGCTAAGATTATCTTTTAGGATTAGAATATCTTTCTCGATTTGGCTTTCCTCCTCGAAGGCTTCCAATAACATTTCCTTCTTAGACATTTTTACCCAAATTTCTATATTCTAGTGTAGGGATTTGGTGTAATATGCGACAATAAAATTTTCAGCGGGGATTCAATTTTTTAATGTGAGGAACCTTTGATTAAAATCTTTTATTTTTTTCTTAGGGTTCATCTTTAAGCTGGAGAGTTCCATGACTAATACTTCGGGAGATTTATCATCTCTGAATTTCTCAAGGAAACAAGACTCGAATTTGTCCCAAGATACAATGGTGTGGGGTTGTTGGGAAAAATACTATGTAGAGGCATTGCCTTCAAACGTATAAGGAAAAATTCTACATACTACATATTCATGTTCTACGCTTCAGAGTCTAATGGCTAGCATGAATTTCTTTATGTGATCCTTGACGATTTTCTTAGAGTTTGGATCGAATTTAGGTAGCCATTTCTTTGGATGTTTAGGAAAAGGGTGTTGGGGTCCAGGTATGGCCACAACATCCTGATCGAGCCAGGGTCTGGCGGGATTGTTTGGATTTGCCATGGGCGTAGGTGGTGTAGGTGGTGTCGAAGGATGAGATAAAGAACTGAATTCATCGGATGACTCTTCTCCTGAAGAGGAAGGAGATGAATGAGTTGGTGAAGGTGGGATGCCATATCCTTTGGCTGCAAGAGTGGGGATGTGATCTGGATCTGTGTGGTTTAGGAGCAAACTAGTGCCTTCAAGTTTCTCTTTGATATGAGAGAAATATAGAGGTTTATTTAGTGGCTGACTAGGTTGTCTGATACGGGACAAAGCACCGTGTGTCCTTAGAATTGACTGACGAACAATTTCTTGTACGTCAGACCCTTGAGGGTTTGGTGTTACTAGCTCAATGGTAATCTGTGGATTTTTGTTTGAGGTAGTTGTCGTTTGAGAAGTAACGTTGTTGTAAGAATGACTCCTTGTTACTATAGGGGAGCAGGTATGTGGCAAAGGAGTCTTGCGACCTCCACGTGCCATCAATCGTGTTCAGGCCCTCCTTCTAGTGCCATTTGTTAGCGGGAAAAAATGACCATCCATCAATTGGAAGAATGAGTTCGGTCCGAGGTTGTATAAGTAACCCAAACCGTTTGGTATAACTTGTCCTGATGGGTTTAATGGCTCTTTTAGCCAATCTAAGAATCCTAAAAGAAGAGAAATAAAAGAAAATAAATAAATTACTAAATACTAAATACTATATATATATGCTCTAATGTGAATGTAATGGGCGTATTTAAGCAAAAGATAAATAACTCCCGTTCATATACATTATTTACAAGCTGCAAGTTTTAATCTAAACTTACTAAACTCTGTGAAAATGACTGCCTCGTAAAAGCAGATAATGAAAGCACATAAAATATTTTTGGTTTTTTCTTTATAAATCAAAACTAATAGGAACAAATGTTATGAAACAAAAACACATGGATAGTCAAAGCCAAACCATATATCTGTTTTTCAGTGATGAGTAACAACAGAAGAAAAAAAAAAAAAAAAGTAATCTCACCTGTTAGTGAGTTAACACTATATATCTAGACATCTGCATGATTAGAGAATATACGGCCACTTTTTCCAAGAGGGAAGCCTGCAATGAACCTTAACATTGTTTCGAATAAATACAGAACAATGTGCTGGAAATTGAATTTTAGGAACATAATGTATGATACAAATAGTCGTTGTGATCTTATGATTTACAAGCAATTACAATGAGATAAATCTTATTGTAAGAACTTTGCATTTAAACATTCAACAGAAAATTAAAGACAAATCTTGTATTTGAGTTGAATAAATGTTCACTCTGTATATTATCTGAAGCATCAAAATGTGAACAATCTTTTAAAGAAATTATCTCAATACCTTAACAAATTGTGAAGACTAAAGCTATCAACAACTATTAGTTTTTCATAATAAACAAACCATAAACGAAAACACCATTTACAGAAAGCTAAAGCCGAAATGTAAATATATGTTTTGTCCAAATTTGTGAATAAATTGTCCACCTTCAGCCCCAGGCCAAGATGTCTTGATTACAAAAATTACAAGTTTTTAAAGAGTTTAGAAAAGCTAAACATCTTATATTGTGGGATAAGATTAAATCTAAAATATTATTTGCTAATTACAAAATAGAGGGTAATAACCACTCCATATCACACTGTATTTCTCAAAACTAAAATAAACTTCTTTCTGTTTACAAAAGATATGCCAAATGAGCTCAGAAATAGTCCATAACATGAGATCACCACCAATTACTTGATATCCTGAAAAACAAAAACAAAAATAAAGGATTTTAGATATTGTTATAATCAATAATTTCCACAAATTCGAATGAAGATAAACTTGCTACAGAATCAACTGATTCTATAGCTAGTTTATTTTAACAAAAGAAATCAAATTAAATCTATATAATTGAAAAAAAAAAAAAATACAACTGATGCAATCAATCAAATCTTTACCTCTTAACTGCATGCTAAATTTGATTTACAGGATCTCATAGTTAACTACGACTGTAACACTCTCAACATTCTTTACTATTATGTTCCCAGTACTTTTCAAATGCTTGCCTTGCCTTTGAACAATGGACTTTAGCCTATGATTTTCATCCTTTAATGAGTCGATCTGAGTAGTGAGGGTTTTAATTTTCAATTGAAGAGTAGGTATGTCTGTGTAATACTTATCGATCCAAAACAGACAAACTTCACACCGTGGATCTATGGTAGTTGTTTGAGGATGTCCACGGCCATGTGTCAGAATGTCTCCACTGTTTCTGTGGATTTTTTATCAATCTTGATACCTGGAAATCCTTGGTTGTGCTTCAGGGAGGGTGGAAAATTATCTATGAAATTATAGGCCTGGCCGAGATCTAGTTTGAGGCAAGGAGGGTCTTCTTTTGCCAAGAATCTCTCGATCTCAAAATTGGAGCTCTCATGGACCTCGATCATTTTGATCAAGCTCATATTAGAGTTTGATTTATTTCGTAGGCTCTTATAGATCAACCTACCTGCCCTTTTATTTTTAAACCCTATATCCATGTCACCCTTAGACAATTTGTACGAAGGCATGTTTGTGTTTTTAGCAAAGGTGCTAGGGTAGACGTGTTGCTCATGATCATGCAATTCAAAGGCTGTCGGTTCAACATCTGTTTTCTCAAGTACAGGCTCATTGAGGATGTTCGTATCATAGGCTTCTTTAGATGAAGGAACTGCTCTGTCAGTGGTAGGGATTTTGGTTTCTTCCATCATGGGCTTATCAACCTCTACAGGACTAGGTGTAACAAAACCATTTTGAATTAGGAAGGCATCCCAATTATCATTTTGCAATTTTAGTTGATGAACCAACAACATCTTTATCAACCTGTGATGAAACAGACTGGAATTTAAATGTTGTCTCTTATACCTTTTGTCCATGCTATATAGGCTTCTTAATAAATATAAAGGCATATTCAACTGAAAACCAATGAAGTTCATCAACAAACGTATATGATACAGGAAAACAAGGACAAAGTGACCCTCGCATGTGATGAATTGTCTCAGGATTTCTAATAAACTATGCCACCAAGTTTTCAACAAGGATACGAGCATACCTTTATCACAACACATGATCTTCCTAGAGGTAAAGAACAGGCTCCACAACACCTCCTCTACCTTGGCGTTTGTAAACCATTTATGCCCGCTAAGTGGAAGACCCGTCGCATGGCCTAAAAATTCCTCGATGACCTCGATCTAAATGTCTCCTACCTTGGCTCGACAGCCATCAAAAGAGAGGGAAAATTATTGGGCAGTTTGCAATTTAAAACCCTGAAATTTCTCAAGAAATTCGAGCCAAGCTTGACCTTTAAGGTCTTCCCTTGCATCATCACATAGGAGAATGGTTTGCGAGCCATTGGGCTCAATCCTTACTATTGAGGCCATGAGGGTTCCGGAGGCATATAGAAAAACACAATGAGTATGAAAGGTTTCTGGAACAGAGACGACTAGAGTGAAATCTCAAAAACAAAACTCATCAATACCCTAGCGCCCATGAAAAGGGGTTCTTCAATACAAAAGGAAAGGAATTTTGCGAAATGAGTGCCAAGAGTACATACGAAACACAAGACTTAGCTCAAAATTATGGGCCTATCATTGTTGAACTACCACCTCCCACAAAGTACAGGGTACGACCAGGTTCATTCGAATTTTATCATTGCACAACAAGGTGGGGTTGATTTCTAAAGTTTAGGAGAGGAAAAAAAAATTGAACCAAAGGGTAGTGACAAGAATAGGTCTTACCAAGAGCCAAAATGATATATAACATAGTTTAATTTCAATGGATCCTTGGTGTTTCAAACAAAATTCAAATCGCACTTCATAATCGATGAGCCACTTTAAAGCAATCAACAAGATGAGCTTCACAGCAAAAATAACCTTCATTAAAAAAACTGTAAAGACATCTATCTTTCATAAACCTTAGATAAAATGGTAATACAATCATAAGTTTCAATGCTCTGTTCATGCTTTCATCCATGAATGAAGCATGAAAATGAAGAAAGGAAAACACTAGGAATAACCGAAACATCATATTCACAGCTTCAAAAATTGCTTTTGAAAAGTAATAACCATATGACCATGCATAGGCAGCTACATAATTTATTGTTTGTTGCTTTAAAATGTGAAAATATGTAGGGTTGCCAACACAATGATACAATGTTCATATATGGCTTACCTGTCTCATCACTGTTCTGCTACACTACCCTGCTCTACCTGCTTCAGTGTCTTCCTGCACACATGCCTTGCGCTTTCTGTTCTTCTACCTTTTATTCTCTGTGCACCATATCCATTCTATGCACCATTCCTCTTCTGTGTATTTCCGCTACTGCACATTGCCTCCTTCTACACACCTGAATCATTCTCAACAGCAACACCCATCTCTTCTATGTTCTACATTTTTATAGTCTCTGTGCACCTTGTGCACCCTGTATGCGCAATGCTTCTGCATCCTCTTCACCGCACCACTGTTCTCCACATCAGGATATTCACTACTACTACACTTTTCCACAGCTGCTATCCCTCCAACATCAACACCCTCTTTCTATGTTCTACATCTTCTCCTCGTGTTGAGTGCTCTACCTAATCATGATTGAAACTCTTCAACTTCTCTGGCGGTTAAACCCATTTGTTCATCATCACTGGGTGTTATGCTGAGATTCCTTAGCGTCTCCAGTAGTCGAGACTCTTTGTCTTCTCTGTCACAGTCAAGCTCATTCCCTCTATTGCAGTTCTAGGCTCCAATGGTATTCCATCTATCAATAGCCTCTATGAACAATCTTCATTCCATTGGCAGATGCCTCGAGACTCTTCATCTTCTATGGCGATCACCCTGAAGTCTCTTTGAGTCCTCTGGCAGAAACCATCAGTCGTTTCTAGTAGTACATTGTGAACCTCTTTAGCCTTATGCATTTAACACCTTTCACCTTTCCTTTCGCATGTGGCCTCAGGTGGTGACCAAACACCTATTTAGAAGGTTCTTTCACAAATCATGTTTCAGGGATTCTCCCATGAGTCTCCTTGACTCCTTCCTATGGAATTCTCGATACACATAATGGAGCCTAGTTGTGCTAGATCCTTCTATTCACGTGACCATTGGTGATGACCAAGCGCTTATCCATAAGGCTCTTTCACAATTCACAATTTGGGAATTGGAGATGAGGCATCTCGACTCTCCAAGTTGCGATCTCCGAAATGGATCTTGGAAACTCTAGCTCTGCTCTTCAGCTCTCGACGATGTGACCATTGGAGATGACCAAGTGCTTATCCATAAGGAACTTTCACAATTCAAAATTTGGGAATCTGGATATGAGGCATCTCGACTCTCCAAGTTGTGATATCCGAAATGGAGATTGGCACCTCTAGCTCTGCTCTCCATATCTCAACGATGTGACCATAGGCAATGACCAAGCGCTTATCCATAAGGTGCTTTCGCAATTCAAAATTTGGGAATCTGGAGATGAGGCATCTCGACTCTCCAAGTTCTGATCTATGAAATGGAGCTTGGCATCTCTATCTCTGCTCTCGGTATCTCGACGATGTGACCACAAGATATGACCACTGGCTACTCATTTGAGCACTTCGCTCTTCAGATCAACGGTCCATGATCCGTGGTGATAGGACGACTATCCTCTATCCTGTAACTTTAGCTTTTGGGACTTTGGGGGAGTATTGATGCTAAAAATCTTGAAACTAAACTCCCAGAGTGACATCATTCTTGCGTTACTAAAAAAGGTGTCATAAGCCCAGTGGCTGCCACGTGTCACTCAGAATTGTGATTTCCAGTGGCCTGAATTACTGAGTAAACTTGACACTTTTCATTGTATGATTGCACCATGTGTCCTTGTTGATGTATACTACCACCTATCCTTTATGACATGGTTTTTCATGAACTACCTCTTGGATCTGATAGCCCAGATTCGTCCTTGATCCAACAACTCAGATCATATCGCGATTTTGCATATCGCGAGTTGGAAGGTTATAACACTTCATTCCTTTTACTTTCCAGTCAGTGGAATGATGATCTTTCACCACATGTACTATCGAACCAACAGTCCATATATTATCGTGATTTTTCCACGTGTCCTTCTTGGATCGACTGTCCAAATTTCTCCTCGATCTGATGGCTCAGATCTTTTCGCCACTTTGCATATCGTGAGTTGGAAAGTTAGAGCACCTCGTGCCTTTGACTTTCCAGTTAGTGAAATTATGATATTTCGACATGTGTCCTTCAGATCCAATGATCCATGACTGTCCTCGATGGATGACCATGATTCCTTCACAGTTTTGGAGATTTGGATGAATCTTGGTCTTATCTACCTTGCAGCTTCACCAGATCTAACAACTATTGGTCCTTCGTAATTACTCCAGATATGATGGCCCAAATCTTATCATGATTTTTCATATCGTGAGTTGGAAGGTTAGAGAACTTCCTTCATTTGACCTTTTAATCAGCAAAATGATGATCTGTGACCACGTGTTCTGCCTGAAGATGGACGATCCTCTTGCTTTAGAGATTTTGTAAGCCTGCTTCACCTTTCACTTTAAAGAATGTGCCGATTCTCTTGGATCCAATGACGGTCGGACCCCACACTTGGATCTAACGCCCTAGATTTGTCCTCCATCTATGTGCTCATTCTATTTGAATTCATATCTAATGGTCATCAGGAATTCTGAATGGGATCCAATGATCATTGTTGCTTCTCCTCTCAAGCTTATACATCCTCCTGAATTGGAATAATTTCTAAGTGTCAAAGGCCTCGACCTTTGATCCATCTAAGATCCTGAGTACACTATCTCTCTTGAGTTTTGACAACGAGTTAACCTCGGACCTGGTGCACACCTACACACTATGTGTGACTTTGTGCTAATCCTCTTGAGATTACATTGTTCCTATTTTTCCATCGATGCACACTCTGCCTGTAAGCATGCTATCATTGTTGTTGTTCTTTCCTGTAGACATGCCATCGTTGATGTTGTTCTTTCCATCAATGAAAAGAATGCTCTTCCTATAAACATGCTATCATTGTTGTTGTTCTTGCTTGTAGACATGCCATCGTTGATGTTTTTCTTTCCATTGATGGCAACCCTGAACAACTACGCTAATATGTTTGGACCTCCAAATGTAGCATCTGGTCCGAACCACTCCTTTTCTCCCCCTTTGACATCAATGTCAAAGAAAACATGCTCCCCTTGAGCTGTTACAGTATGTTTAGGAGGTATCATATATTCAACCAACACAAACTCCCCTTAATAGGATGGATTCTCCTTAGATGTGAGACGAGATGACACCCAACTTCTGACGAAGATATTCAAAAGGTGTCTTAGCTAGGAGTTTAGTGAAGATGTTTGCAATTTTTTCTGTGGTTGGAATGTAATGAACCTGAACAATCTAATTGGTGACTTTCTCTCTTAGAAAATGGTATTTTATGGGAATATGCTTGGTCTTGGAGTGGAATATAGAATTATTTGACACACTTATGGCACTTGTGTTATCACAATGAATTGGGATCGGTGTAGTATATTTTACCTCCAAGTCTGCAAGTGTCTAAATCATCCATAATACCTGAGTGCAACAAGTAGCAGCAACAATGTATTATTCCTCTATAGTTGATAAAGAAATGGAACCTTGTTTTTTGCTCAACCACTCTACTAAAGAATCTCCTAAGAATAAAGCACCTCCACTTGTGCTTTTCCTTTCATCCATGCAGTTAGCCCAATCAACATTTGAGTAGACTGATAATTGAAAATTCTGATTCCTAGGATACCATAGGCTATAGTTCATTGTTTCTTTAAAATATCTGAATATCCTTTTGATAGCTAGAAAATGACTCTGTTTAGGTGCAGACTGATATCTTCCCACAATTCCAACATCATGCATTATGTCTGTATGAGATGTTGTGATGTACAGCGGGCTACCTATCATTGACCTATATGAACTTTGATCAACATCAAGCAAGTCATCATCCTTGCTTAATTTGCATCCAGTAACCATAGGTGTGCCCACGTGTTTAGAATCTTCCATTTGAAACCTTTTCAACATTTCTCTTAGATATTTTTATTGAGAAATGAACATTCCTTCAGACCTCTGAGTAATTTGTAGACCAAGAAAAAATGAC
>JASDQU010205095.1:4568-15673 GCA_032191745.1 Picea mariana
CGGCCGATTCCGACGGTGGAATCTATTGGGGCGCATTCAGTGCCCAAGGAGGGGCGCAAACCCCCCAGGGGTTCAGATCTGGTGCCGTAGAGGTCCGTTCGGAGATCCGTCAGACATTATTTCCAGTGCAGAGGCCAAGGCGCATTGATTGGAGCAGTTTCCAGTCCATTCTGACGGTGGAGTTTTGAGATCGAGTTTTTCAGCTGATAACAGTCACCGTGCTCATCCGGGATCGTTCATTTTGGTCATTTCATCCGTGCATGCAGCAGATCTGTTTTCTTCTTGCGGTCACGGGTATTTCTTATTATTTTGATTGTATTCCAGTACAGATCCATGAGATTTGACTGATGTTTAGTCTATATTTTCAGTAGGCGAGTTGCATTCTCCCATGCATGCACCATTGTTATTCAGAATATTGAGTTGTTGTTATTCTATGCTATTGCATGCGTCATTTTATGATTGTTAAACCTTTATTATGCAACATGCAACTATAATAACCTACATGCAACCATAATAACTGACATGCAAACACTTTAAACGAAGAACCTCTTCATCAACCACTAAAACGCATCCAGAAACCCCCAGTGTATCAGATCCGCACGCTGGAGCAGTAAGACAGTAGCAAATATCTTGATCATCTGGATCAGGGATATTTCATAGAACAAGAGTGAGGGTGTGTGAATACACAGATACACCTAACAAAGCACCACTAAGAAAAAATCTTAAATACAATATGAGAGCTTGAACGCAACTAATAGAGTTCAAATACAATAGGGGTGTGGGTGTGTGAATGCCCAACACAAATGCAACTAAGAGAGTGCATCTCAAAGAGATGCTCAAATACAAGATGGGAGTGGGGTTATAAATACCCAACTCCGCACAAAGAGTGGTCATGGCCAAAATATAGAATAAAATGGGTTTGTGAGTATGCAACTCAAATACAACTAGGAGTGAAGGCAACTGAAATACAATTAAGGCTTGGTGTGTGGATAACCAACTCGAAAACATGGTCGACTATAGCCGAAAAAAAGTGAGAGGGTTAATGAATGCACATCTCAACGTAGAGTTGTCCTTATGCACAACATCCTCCCTAAAGATGGATAGGAGGCCAAGAAAAGAAAGCATTAGATCTAACATTCCCCCCTTAGTGCTAAACCTAGGCCATATGAAGATAGAACCTCCCCAAAACACCACAGTACCGATACCAAAACGGTTGCACAACATGGAAAAGGTGGCATCTTCCTGAAGTCTGAAAGAAAGAGCCACTAAAGTATGTTGGCCCACTACAGGAACAAAGAAGAGCATAATTTGTTGATAAGATTGAAGTTGCCTATGATAGCATAACCACGATATATACCATGATCACGGAGGAGGAGCACAAAATCCATGATGTGATTCACTAAAATATGTTGCATATAGTATGTGGTACAACTTGAGTGGGCCTAACAGTTATGATCATGTGTTTTCTCCTTGGAGGTCATAGGATCAAATCCAAAGGGGGGGTAGGGTATGTACACCTTCTTAGACTAAGCGATCAAATTGGTGCATAGAGGTGGTCCCTTATCCCACAAACAAGGGGATCCCATACATCAATTTGGTGTCTAGCTAGACTGCGACCTTAAAAATACATTATATTAGTACCAGTATGTCCCATAAAGGAAAATGTCGTAGTGTGGATGACCAAGTTCCACACAAGCAAATTGATCTACTGAAAGAAGCTTAGAATCATCCATAGAGTCATCGAGAGAATAAAGCGGGAAAAATCCTACAAACCTATAACTGGAAACTGCATCAATGGAGTTGAGAGGAGTGCCCCTTTGCAAACAAATGATGATATGTTTGTCAAAGTCACTGTGACTTATCGCAAATAACTAAGGAATAGGCCTCACCCCACCAACTGCAATATCCAATATAAACGTACCAACCCCTAGAATATGGAGTGTCTCCAGATAAGGTGGAGTTAATACCAAAAACATCACTATTTGAAAGTTGAAACCGATACAACAAAATCTGCAAAGTGTTATCACTATAACAATTTTTATATGAGATCCAAGTTTCCGGACTTAGCAAGAGGCTAAATCAGTGTGGAGGTGCGATAAACTGGAGGACGGGGCGACATCTAGCAGACGGGGCTAAGTCTAGCGAAAGTGTAGAGTTGATGGGACCTGGCGGGCCACAGATCGTGGGTGCCACAGATCAACGGTCATGGAGCATATCGGGCCAAGAAACTAGCATGGAGGTTAATTTTTGAAAGTGGGCCGATAAGAATACCACGGTTTCATCTCAAGATCACGTGGCGCCACCGGATGCATATCGGGGGGGAAAAGCGGGTGAACTCGAAACCACTCAATCCCACCCCGAAATCATGTGTTGAATATCATTAAACGTGTTAAATCCAAGGGTCGCATGTGGAAAGGAAAATTGACGGCCAGTCAAATCATCTAGATATTAGAATGTGCTCGTTTTACCATAGACAATATCACTATTGTCACCCAACCATAGGCCGAAGCCACCCTCCGAGCACCTTGACCTTGACAGAGAGAAGAACCTGGTAGCAATCCAATAGCCAAGCAAGGTTAATGCACCAAGCAAGAAGTAACCAAAGCTAATCAGAGAGTCCAACCCAAAAAGATAGAAGCAATAGGCTTCAGAACTAGCGGCAACACCTTCTCCAGAACTTGCGCACAAGACTATCAGACTGCAGTACACACAAGTGCCTTTCTGCAATTCTGAGAAGTGTGTACAAATGAGAACTGGTGACCTGTATTTATATTAATCTTAGCAGACTGCTTGGGCTGACTTCTCATTCTGGGTACTAATTAATTCATATTAATTATCTCTCTCAGCCGACATCTCTTCTAGGGTTACGTTCACTTCTTTTCTTTCTTTCGGAATATTCTAATCTTGTCAAAGGTCACAATGGAGGTTGATACCTCCCGAAGTTACCATAATATCAACACTCCCTCCTAGCTAGGGAGGTATAACTGATAATGGTCTTGATCACAAACAGACCATTCAACTGGTAGCATCACGAGCACCGTCATTATTATCCAACTGGATAATCTCCATGACAACTGGTACAAGTCAATTGATAGAACACAACTGTGTTTATCCATAGTAGTACACAACTACTCAAACCGTGACACATAGTCATAGACAGTGGAATATATCCACCACAATAGCATATCTTTATTGTCTCCATAACAATCATCTGATATCAACCTGCACAGAAAATATTGTTATGATATAAACCGAATCATCTCAACCATTCTTTCACTCACATCTGTGAGATCTGAAAGAGCATCTACCCTCGGAGTAGAACATCAATGATTGGCTATATGGACCATTCTTCTCAAGCAAGGAAGAATGACTGTCCTGATTTCTAAGCCTGGACCATTCCCCACCCTGGGCCATTCTTCCGGCACTAAACAAAGTGCAACCTGGAGAGAATGAGTCTGCCCTAGGGAATGCCTGTCCCTGATCGCTGAACTAGATTATTCCTCTGGCACTAAACAAAGTGCAACCTGGAGAGAATGAGTCTACCCTAGGGAATGCCTGTCACTGATTGTTGAACCTGGACCATTCCCCACCCTAGGCCATTCTTCCGGCACTAAACAAAGTGCAACCTGGAGAGAATGAATCTGCCCTAAGGAATGACTGTCCGGACCATTTCCTAAGGAAATCACTGTCCTGCACCAACCTCCAAAACGGACCAGTCTTCGAAACTGCTCACAACTGTGAGCTTCAAAAGAATGATTGTTCGACGAGGCGGACCAGTCTTCTTTAGTAACCCTCAAGAAGAGAGACTGCCCTAGACCATTCCCCATGTTAACCACAATGGGAAATCGTTGTCTATGGTACATCAGCAATCCATCGAACCATTTTCATCACGAAAATGACCGTTCGATCTGGACCATTTTCTGAACTGGAAAAATGTCTGTCCGTCAGAAAATCTCAAATCACTTTCCGAACTGGAAAGGAACTGCCCAAGCTGGACCATTTTTTTTCAAAACTTGAAAATGATTGTCCTCAATTCAATGATATGTCAATGGTCCCTCCCAACCTGGAGAGTCATTTCTTCCCTTTCAGCTAAGGGAGTTATTTCCACGATCCCCAATTTGTCTCAGAAATATGCAAACTTTATTCTGGACAGAGGCTTTGTCAGGATATCTACTGTTTGCTCATCTGTGGGGATATACTGGAGCTTTACTTTTCCTTCCTGGAGTTTATCTCGAATAAAGTAGTATTTGATCTCAATATGTTTCGACCGTTCATGAAACACTGGGTGTTCTGATAGCCTTATACAACTCTAATTGTCACAGTGTATTATGGTCGAATCTGGAACCTGATCAAATAAATCGAAAATTAGCTTTCTCAGCCATATTGCTTCTGTACATGCCTCACATGTTGCGATATATTCTGCTTCTGTTGTGCTGAGTGCGACAAACTTATGTTTCCTGCTGGCCCACGATATCATAGCGGAGCCCAAGCTGAAACACATCCCTGAAGTACTCTTTCTATCTTCTGCACTTCCTGCCCAATCTAAATCTGTGAATCCATGAAGTTGTATATCACTGGATGTGGTATATCTTAAACCATAGTTTATTGTCCCACGAATATATCTTAGAACATGCTTTGCAGCTATCCAATGCTCATGTCTAGGTTCCACCTAGAACTGGCTTAGTGTGTTCACAGCAAAGCAAAATGTTTGGTCGAGTATTTACCAAATATATCAATGGCCCAATCAATTGTCGATATAATGATGAATCTACTGGATCAGAATCTGAATCTCTTACTTTTCTTATATCTGTAGTCATAGGAGTGTCCATGGATTTGCAATCCATCATTCCAAACTTCTGAAGAATCTTTATTGCATACTTTCCTTGTCTAAGGAATACTTCACCACGCGTCTGCCATACTTCTAGTCCCATGTAATAATGCATGAGACCAAGATCTTTCATATCAAACTCAGAAGCTAGTTCCTTTTTGCACTGGATGATGAGAGACTCTTCACCTATTAAGAATAGATCGTCAACATATAGTAGTAGAATCATAGGTGCATTGTTCACAACTTTGTAGTAAAGGTTTGGATCTGCATGACTTTTGGAGAAACCAAGTCTCATTAGGTAGCTATCTATTCTGGCATACCAAGCTCTTGGAACTTGCTTGAGTCCATATAAGGCTTTCTTTAGTCTGCAAACATGAGTGTCTCTGGAATGTACTTCAAACCCTTGAGGTTGTTCAATATATACTTCTTCTTCGATTGCTCCATTGATAAAAGTTGTTTTTACATCCATCTAATGTAAACTCCATCCCATTGAAGCGGCAAGAGATATGATAGCTCTAATGGAAGTATATCTAGCAACCAGAGCAAATGTTTCGTCATAGTCTTCTCCCTCCTTCTGGGAGAACCCTCTAGCTACGAACCTTGCTTTATATTTATCCACGCTTTCGTCTGCTGCATGTTTGATCTCATATACCCATTTTGAAGTTACTACTGATTTTTCTTTAGGTCTAGGCACAATTTCCCATACATCATTTTTCATGATGGATTGGTGTTCTTTCGTCATAGCTTCTTTCCATTGTTTCTTCTGAACTGCCTCTTCAAACGTGGTAGGTTCTTCATCTAGAAGCTTTGTCAAATATGCTGCATAGCTTGAGAATCTTTTGGGATTCTTATTTTTTCTGAAGGTCCCATCTGGGGCCTTGAGTCTTTCTGCTTCTTGTAAGGTAGCTTCAAGCCAAGCTGGTCGTTTCTTGGTCTTAGGTACGGTGTCTGCATCAATGGTCTCACATGGTTGCATCGGATGATCAAGTTGTTCCTTTTTGTCATTCTGGTTTTTTGTGCTTTCTTCAATAGGATCTTCATACTCTTCTTCTTCTATAGTTTCTTCTATGGATTTCTTGAAAGCCATCTTTTCATTGAAGGTCATGTCACTGTTGACTTCAATCTTATGTTGTTCTGGGATATAGATTCTATAAGCCTTGGATGATTCGCTATATCCCACGAATATGCCCTTCTTTCCTGAGGGTTCTAATTTATTCCTTTTATCCTTGGGAATGTGAGAGTAAATAGGGCATCCAAAGATTCTTAGGTTTTCCACATTAGGTTTCTTACCTGAGAAGGCTTCTTCTGGAGTCATGTCCTTCAATATGCAATGAGGACTTATGTTCTGAACATATATTGTTGTCATGGCTGCTTCTCCCCATAAGAACATAGATAAACCTTGATCGTTTAGTAGTGCCTTCACGGTTTCTTCAATAGATCTGTTCTTACTTTCTGCTACACCATTTTGTTGAGGATTATGAGGAACATTCAGCTCCCTCCTAATCCCTGTTGATTTACAGAATGCAACAAATTCCTTTGATGTATATTCTCCTCCATTATTTGTTCTTAAGGTCTTGATTTTCTTGTTCGTGAGGTTCTCTATCTCTGCTTTGAATTCTCGAAACTTGTTGAATACTTCGTCCTTTGTCTTCAGAAGATATAACCCAGTCTTTCTTGAATAATCATCTATGAAGATTACGTAGTAAAGAGAACCTCATAGAGATTTGACTGGCATCAGACCGCAAACATCTAAGTGTATTAGATCTAGAATCTCCTTAGATCTATTGTTGCTGCTTGGGAATGATTTCTTGATATTATTTCCAAGAGCACATCCTTTGCAAATTCCTTCATGTGTAGACTGTAATTCTGGTATTCCTTCAACCATCTTTTTGAGAAAAGGTAATGCTTGATAGTTAATATGAACGTACCTTCTGTGCCAAAGTTCATTGGGATTGACTTCATCATGTACAAGAGCTTATTCATTTTGTTCTAGTAGTCTATATAGATTTCCTTTACGGGTTCCAATAACCCTAGCATTCTCTATGCTGGAGTCTTTATGCCAAGATAACACTTGTCCATCTACAAAAGCTATTATGTTTCCTTTGTCTTCTAGACAAGATATGGATACAAGATTCTTTTCTAAACCAGGTACATATATTGCTCAAATAAACATTGTTACCTGTTTTCAACTTGACGGAGGCTTGTCCAAATCCTTTGACTGGGTAAGTGCTTTTGTCTCCAAGCTCTACCTTGTACAATGTCTTCTTCTCATTTAGATTTGAGAGTCTGGCTTGATCTCCCGTCATATGCCTAGAAGCTCCACTATCAATTATCCACATGTCATCTTCAATCGTTCCTGTGAGTGCTGAGTAGTGTAGATGACTAGTCTTTTCACTCATAACTTCGGTTGACTAGTGACTGGTCATGCCTTGATCCAAAACTTCAACTTTGACGTTTCTGCCTTCTGAGAGTGCCAAGAGATGCGCTGGACTAAGGCGCACTTGAATACCTTCTTCTTGAACGAGATGTTCCATCACAAAGTGCTAGATCAAGGTTTTAGGGTTTTTGCAACTGCTCCAGCTAGTAACCCTAGCGGCAGTGTCTTGGAAGTTGTTCCTGCTAGTAACCCTAGCGGCAGTTCTTCAGCGAGCTTAGTATCCTAATGGCTATGCTTCCTTCCAACGGTTAGACTGAATAAAGGAGGTGTGGGCCCATAACCTGTTAGAATGTGCACGTTTTACCATAGACAATATCACTATTGTCACCCAACCATAGGCCAAAGCCACCCTCCGAGCACCTTGACCTTGACAGAGAGAAGAATCCTGGTAGCAATCCAATAGCCAAGCAAGGCTAATGCACCAAGCAAGAAGTAACCAAAGCTGATCAAAGAGTCCAACCCAAAAAGATAGAAACAATAGGTTTCAGAACTGGCAGCAACACCTTCTCCAGAACTTGCGCACAAGACTATCAGAGTGCAGTGTGCACAAGTGCCTTTCTGCAATTCTGAGAAGTGTGTACAAATGAGAACTGGCGCCCTGTATTTATATTAATCCTGGCAGACTGCCTGGGCCGACTTCTCATTCTGGGTACTAATTAATTCATATTAATTATCTCTCTCAGCCGACATCTCTTCTAGGGTTACGTTCACTTCTTTTCTTTCTTCCGGAATATTCTAATCTTGTCAAAGGTCACAATGGAGGTTGATACCTCCCGAAGCTACCACAATATCAACACTCGAGACACTTGTTTGGATGCCATTCGTCTGTTAGATGCGAAGTAAGCACCGCCAAATAACCGATTTAAAGACTCATCATTGGAAATTGATGGTCGAACATGATAAGTTGTTATCCCTGTAAGGACTTTCATCAGTAGCCCATGATTAGCACTCGATGGCGAATGTTACTCAAAACACAGGTAAAATTACTCTATTTTGGGTATTTGATGTTTTGTTCCAGAGCGGAATAACCGCAAATCGAATCGTTCGTCCAATTCTTGTACAGTTGAGAGAAATGGGCTCTTGTTTTCGGGCAAACCAAAGGAAATGGAGAAGAAAGATCTAGCGGCCTTCAGCAAACCAGGAAATTCAAATGGTATGACAAAATTGTTAATTAAGAAGAAAGAAAGGCATGCTGTGCAAATACTGGTAACAAAATTTCACACAAAATCTGCAGATGAACCAGAATCAGGTGAAGAAATTAGATTGAATCCTATTATGAAGGATTTGATCATTAATGGATATGTGGACGGATACTACATGCAAGTTGGCAAGAGTAAAAGAAACAAGCAACAAAAAAAAAAGACTAAAGTTGGAACGGTCGAAGGTACTAAAGAAAACCAGCCTGGTTGTCTTGACACCTTAAAGGAAGAGATTGCAAACCTGAAATAAAATTGCAAGGTAAATCGAGTATATTTCAAGGAATTTTGTGATGATGCAAACAAGTGGCATTTAAGATAAAGATTTCAAAAATTTCGGTTTTATGTTTATAACGTTCCCTAGAAAGTAGGAGTTTAGTTTTGGTACATTACTCTCTCTGTGACCGATATCTATTTTTGGAATCTTGGAGAAGATGATTCGTTTTGGATCTCATATGCAATTTACCTATATATACGGTTAAAAAGAAAAATGAAGCGTTGGACTTACTGGAGAAGGGCCTGCCCTTATAGTAGGAAAAATTTGTAATTTCTAGTGAACTTTAATATAAGCAGAGAAGGTTTTATTAGATAGCCGAGATTCATCACGGTGTTGATATTCAGTGTGTTTTCTTGTATTTCATATTCATAAATGTGTTTTTCTGCTATAGATAATCTTTAAGCAAGAGAAAAAATCCACCCTGCTGGTGCTCTTTTTCATATTGATTATATTTATTATGTGTTTATTGGTTCCTGGTTCAGAATTCACCCGTGATTGGTGCTCTGTTTTCGGTAGCCAGTCTTCATGTTTCTTCTTCTAACGCTATACCAAAAAATTCGCCCTCTATTAGATGCCTCTTGCGGATAGTAGTCTTTTCTTTCTTTTCCTCTACCATCCCATATTACTTATTTGGCCGAACATCATACCTATTTTGCCTATGTTCCCTCTGGAATATATAGCTTATAAATCTTCATAAGTCTTTTGAGTATTTTATGGTCCCTCTGGAATCTAACCTCTGTACGCGCATTACCAAATCTTTTGAGTATTTTAAACAGTTGTATGTCCGAGAGAGCCCTCTCTGGTTGGAAGGGTCAAAATCCAACCTAAAGTTGGTTGAAAGAGTTACCTCTGTCGTCTGTCTTTCAGCCAGACAGATTTACAGAGTGCTAACACAAAGTACACCACCACATGTGTATTGTAAGAATGGTCCATGAGGTCCACCAAGAAGTCTCCATAGAGTCTTCAAGAAAACCCACCAAAGTGGCCAACAAGGGTTTAAAACCCTACAATAAAGATGATCCAAAAACCCTAGTTCCATGGCCCTTAGGGCAAATGCTACTAGCCAATAGTCTCATGGATCAACTAAATAACCCAAAAAACTCTGCTGCCAAGCAATTCTCCAAATCAAGTATAAGAGGTGGAGCCCCCTAGAAGCCCTGAAAAATAAGGAATTCTGAAAACCCTTCAAATTTCCCACCAAAAACTTTGGATCTGTTCATATTAGAGGCTAAAAAAAGAATGCTGATGCAAAAAGTACCAGCATGAACAACCACCAAAAAACCATAAAACGTCAACAAAAGAACCCTGAAGAGGTCCCCTGAAAAGGATGTGGTACAGAAAGAGAGCTAGTGCAGCAGCTCATAGGTGCTTTCAACCAGCTAAAATATCTTCTAGATCAGCAGAAAAAAGATCTGAAATAAATCATCAAGAAAGCCCTAATGTTGAGCATTCAAAACTGTGCAGAAATTCTCCAAATCAGCACATAGAAGAGGGCCAAAACATCCTTAAAGGGGGTGCCCTTCTCAAGCAAACATTGTCACCAAAAACAACCCCAAAACTCCATAGGTTAGGCACAATATTCTGCTGTTAGGCACAATAGGTTAGGCACAATATTGATACAGCGAAGAGGAAACCCTAAAACCTTCAATAACTGGAAAAGATAACAACCCTAGGACAGCAATCTCCTTAGGAAAAACACCCTAGTATAAGTGTGCTGGAGAGAGAAATCAGCCCAAGCTTGAAGAGAGTGACTGAATAAGAAAATGGAGATTCACAGTCACTCCATCAGCAAACCCTACAACTAGTGCTGCCCTTAAAAAGCTGCAGTATTCTGTCTGAAAAGAGAGAAAAGAGGAGTGCCTTGTCCTGGAAAAGGGCACAAATCTGCAAAACACTCCCGTTGAATCTGCTGAAAAAACCAAAAAACTGCCAAAGAAGGAAGGCACTGGTGACAAAAAGAGTAAAACCCTAGAAATTTGTTTGCTGTCCCAAAAAAGTGCTGAAAACCCTAGTTTCAAATCTGAAACGGCCCTAAAACGGCACTGGATAGAGAAGGAATAGTCTACACAGGTTCTGACTCCATGTTGAGAATCAAGATTATAAATAGATAGTGGGTATATGATGAACTCTCCAACAAACCCTAATCCAGTCAAGATAAACACAGCAGAAAGAGCACTAATGATGACACAAGAGATGTGGATGCCCATAGGCTAAAGGAATCAATCACTAATGGATGAATATGATGCTACAAATGACTCATGAGGTGTGTATTTATAAACAATTTTTGAGGTGGGGCACCTTCCCCCATAAGGGAGGCCCACATAAATGCATAGGTTGGCCTTGGCCACCTAAAATAATATAAAATGA
>JASDQU010205095.1:16487-28854 GCA_032191745.1 Picea mariana
AAACAACTGTTAAGGACACCATTAATATCTAAGACAGACAGAGAACACACCGCAGGCATGGACGGGTGAGTATACATTGTTCCATGAGAATACATAGCAACATATGGAGGAGGTGGTGTCCCATATGGAGGCATCATATGCTGTTGAAGATAACACAAAATTTTGAGTCAACAATAATATAAACAAGAACAAGAAACCGAAACTCCATCCAAGTGAAATGGGATAAAACATAAAATAACTGCTTAATAAATACCTGGGGTCCCCACATGTATGGATGAGCCTGTGGACTAGACGCAATAGCAGAATGGAAGTAGCCAGGAGGGAGCGGTGTTTTTCCAGAATTGTATAAAGCCTAAAATCCAAAGATAATGCAACCATAACTACCAGACAACTGTATTACTAAATGATTATAAGACACAGCAATGATGCAAACTTGTTATAGATAAATATTGCCAGTGAGATTGACATAGAATTGAGATCTATTATCACCTGTATCGTTGCAGCCCACTCAGGGTAAGCCATGGGAGTGCTTGTGGAAGTTTGTTCCTGCAGGTTTTCATGTAGTATTTGACCAATTGAATTTGAGCCTGTTCATCAACGGCACAATACTATGGCCTTTCACAATAAATGCTATAAAGGTGACAGCCATGATAAAGAAAAATGTAAAATAGATGATAACCTGTGATGTAGGTGTCTTTGTTGTTTTTGTCGGTGTGCCCATCTCTTCTGTGTCCATAATTTAAGAGCACACTGAGCTTATTCTTTCATCATTCAAACTGCTTAGTGCAGAACCCTAAAATGTTGAAACAGATGTTGAGAATCCAGATAACCCTAGATAACACACCTGCCATTCATGTCAGCTAAAAGAAAGTCAAGGACAAGAAAAAAGCATTAGAATAAAAATCACTTGTATCCCTCTTCACGAAATAGTTTGGGATGCACATGAAATAAACATTATTTGGTAAAGTTGATTTTATACCCCCTCAAGATAGTGATCAGATAAGGATATAATGAGGAAACCTTCTCTTGTGAGGAACTAAATCTCAAACCTCAAAGCACTTAAAGCATTCCACTCTGTTATTTATCCGCATTGAATGCTCAGAATCTGGCCACATCTAAATTACATGAAATACAGGCACAGAAAACAGGATGTAATGGCCTTGCTAAAAAAAATTGGAATTTTTGTTTTTGTTTACCAATGTAGATGTTTCGTCAAACAGTTTGCTGTGGTGATGGGTATGTATGTTTTTCTGATATAGTGGTCTAACAAATGATTTGATGCCTTGAAGTGTATTTAATCTCATAAAATATGTCAACAAAATTACAAAGAACACATAGAGTTCAGACCCGCAACTTATTCACTAGAATATGAGCAGTAGCAATGTATTTGTCTCTCATATAAACTATAACAGCAGACAAATAGAGACAAATCTGACCTGTTTGTTAATGCAATATGCTGCCTGTGTGGTAAATACAAAATATATATCAACACATGAACAGAGACAGGCCTGTAAGATGAAGTTTTGATGCAACAGTTGATGACTAAGTGGGCAGCGAACCTCCTTCAGCCAACTCGCCCAGAGGAAGAGAATACACAGTCCTTTCCTCGGTGAATTCGCCCCCAAATATGAACTCAGCTCCTCTTCAGATAGTTCGACCCCAGCAAGTCAATTCGCCCAGGTCTGAGAGGGTAATAACAGTCACAGCTAAGGCGCCTTTCCCTTCACTCACTTAGCCTGTGATAAAGAGATATCAATCCCCTTGGCAAGGGTTCTGTTCCCACACAGCAATAAATCGAACCACAGTGAACTAGCACTGTCCCTCACAAGGCTATGCACCCAGAAATCTCAGAATACTCCCAGAATGAGAAGCTTCGACCCTCATACAAGAAATCTCAAACTTATTCAAGCAAGTCGCCCCCTTTAAGCCCAAAACTCAGCCGCCTCCTCTTGAAAACTCAATAATACGATGAAGATAAACTCGGAGGCTGAAAATGAATCTGCTAGAAGTGAAACCAATGAAGAAATCCGAAGTGGTCTCTTTCTCCAAGGTGAGTAACTAGGGTGGATGGTCTCACCACCGAAGCCAATCTCTGAAAATCCTCCTAGCGTTTCCGTCCCATGAGTTCCAAAACCACCATGAGCTCTCCCAATGAGAAATTAGAAATTACCANGCCCTCTTTTTACCCTTTTATTTATTAATTGACTTGTTTGCAACCTTTTTACCTTTTAATCAGTTTAAGTTACTTTTCATACTCTCAATGTTAGAATTTTAAAATTTATGGTTACACAGTTACAGTTATTTAATCCAATAGCAACTGTAATAGGATCACTAAAAGATAGACAATCACAGATACAATAAAACACAAAGTTTATCTTGGGAAACCCTCTTGGGGGAGAAAACCCAGCAACCAAAATCTTCAATATAGATTCCTTCAACCAGTAGAATAATGCACTATAGCTCTCTATGAAAGACCAAGACCAAAACACCAAAAGAACCAGTCTCCAAGACTAGTGTGCTAGACCTCCTTATGCGCTCCAAGATACACAAGAGAAGTGTGTGTGTGAATGTACAAATGAGAGTAACCTATCCTCTATTTATAGTATATACACAACAATGTCTCTTGAAGAGACATGACTCTTGACCTAACTAACCCATAAAAACATGGCCGACTAGCCACAATGGAGCTTTTTACCATTATAAGTAAAATACCAATAAAATAATAATTTATGTTGAGCCGACTTGTACAATATAATTACAATAAACTTTTAAAGGTTTGACCAAAACAAATATACAAGAATATCTTCCATAGTTACACCAAAATATTAACACTCCCTCTTAACTAGGAAGGTATTCTTTTCAGACACAGACTCCAAGTCTGATACCACACGAGCTCACATCCATTGACTATTGAACATGTGAATCTATACATCCTCGGATATCCATAGTGCAACATGACTTCACCCCATGCATCCAAGGTCTGTGGGTAGCTCTCAATAGCTACATCATGTCCCCAGGACATCCACTCCCCGCGAGGCATCAGTACCTGATCATGTACACTAATGTCTCAGTGCCAGCCCTTTTTCATTCTAAATGAGATCCACCAAACTCAATGTCAGCCCTTTTTCATGCTGGATAAGATTTTCCATTTGTCCTCAGTGCCAGCCCTTTTTCATGCTGGATGAGACCCACCAGACTCAGTGCCGGCCCTTTTTCATGCTGAATGAGTATCCACCTGTTACCTCCTCTAAAGAGGGACCACACCAAGCTTGTCCCCGAAGTACTCGAACTTCGTCCTCAACAGCGGCTTGGTGAACACATCCGCAACTTAATCCTCGGTAGTCACAAATTGGATCCTCACTACTCCCCCTTGTACCATATCCCCGATATAGTAGTATCTAATCTCAATATGCTTCGACCTGTCATGGAACATCGCGTTCTCTAACAACTTCATGCAACTATGGTTGTCACACCAAATGCAGATCGCCTCCAATCCGAGACCAAATAGCCTAGATAACAGCTTTCGAAGCCACACTGCTTCTCTGCTCGCTGCACATGCTGCCACATACTCAACTTCAGTCGTACTGAGTGCCACACAAGACTGCTTCCTGCTTCTCCACGAGACCATACTGGAGCCAAAACTGAAGCAGTATCCTGAAGTGCTCTTTCGGTCAGGAATACTGTCGACCCAATCTGAATTTGAGTATCCATACAATCCAAACTCATGGTCAAATCTATACCAGAGACCATGATCTAGAGCACCCTTAAGGTACCTCAACACATATTTTGTTGCAACCAAATGAACATGTTTGGGCTACTTTAAATGTTGACTCAGGGTGTTCACAGCAAAACATATAGCTGGTCTTGTGTTCGTCAAATACATCAACGAGCCCACTATCTGCCTGTATAAGGTAGAATCCACAATCTTTGAAGTTGGATCTTGCAACAACTTTAGATTTGAGACCATTGGGGTAGCCATGACCTTACTGGCCAACATCTCGAACCTCTTCAAGATTTCCACAGCATACTTTCCTTGATTTAGGAAAATCCCATCCGATCTTTGCCAAACTTCTAGTTCCAAGAATTAGTGCATCATTCCTAAATATTTCATCTCGAATTTTGTAGCCAAATTTCTTTTACACTCAGTGATGAGCTTTTCTGCACCTGTTAGAAACAGGTCATCTACATACAGCAGTAGAATCATCGGTTCACCATCCTCAACCTTAAAGTAAAGGTTAGGATCTGCACTGCTCTTGGTAAAACCCAAGCTTATCAGAAAATTGTCAATCCTACCATACCATGCTTTGGGTGCCTGCTTCAATCCATATAAAGCCTTCTTTAATCTGCACACATGAGTCTGCCTATCATGTGCCTCGAATCCAAGTGGTTGCTCCACATAAACTTCCTCTTTTATTTCACCATTCAAGAAGGTTGTCTTTACATCCATATGGTGCACCTTCCATTTCATCATAGCATCCAATGAAAGTATAGTCTTGATCGAGGTATATCTTGCTATGGGAGTGTTTTTGTCCTAATACACACTTGCAAACGTGGACTAAGTCCAATCCACTTAGTGTGTCCTTGGAGGCACAATGCCTAAGTTCAAGCCCACTGTCACCTCGACTTGAACTTCTTCCATCTAGTCTTACTCCTAGAGAAGATAAGGGGGTAGACCCTAGTTACTATGTAAGTGATTAAAGGTGTTCTAGGAGTTGATTTTAATTAGTTAAAGGTTGGGGGGAATCTAGCCTATATGAGAGGCAAACAATGCAAGTGCAAATCTTTCAATGCAAAGTCAAGTCTTTCCCTAGGACAACTAAAACTAGTGCCTAAGGTTGGGCAAAGGGGTCAACTAGAGTTGCAAAGAGTATAAAGAAGAACTTTACAAAACTTACAATTAGATACAAAAGAATTACTTTACACAACTTACAATTGAATAACTATTAACAAAACAAGCATGCAAAGAATTAGGAAATGATACAACAAAATACAATGATTGACAAGGAAAGAAACAAGCACTAACTAGATCTAACTTGAAGCAACAATGAACTAACTTGATTTGATTGTACAGAGAAGGAAAAGATAACTCAAGATAGCATCCACAACACAACACAACAATTCAACAAACCCAAACAATGAAGTGCCCCCACAAGGTGCGCAACTTCAAGGGGTTGTTCAATGGCTCCAATGTTCAACTCCAAAATAGATGAAAGACCAATCAAAAGAGCCTCCAAGGTCAAAAGTGCACAACTCAAGAAGGACAAGGATAAAGCATGTAATAAGCCTCCACGGGCAAAAGATGCGCAACTTCTAAGTTCACTAGTTAACCATCCACAAGTGCTCAATAAAAATGCATGGAAATAACTTGAAATTGAAATGCTTACATGAATTAGAGAGCATGAACCATAAAAGTAGATTATGAAGTTAAGCCAAGGTTAATTGCGGATAGATTTTAGGATTAGTTAGGTTGATTAATTGAAAGTAAATCCTAAACTATGTGACTTCCCTAAAACTCTCCCTACTTATACCAAAAGGATTGTTGGGTGCTCAATAAGTAAGGCAAACAAGGCCTTACCCTAGCTCCACAGATCAATCCGGAAATCAAGGGTGCTCAACAAGGGGGGCACCTAGTGCCGTGAGACCATCCCTGATCTAGCACCCCTGGCCGCCTCCACAAGATCCCTTTTTGATGGCAAAGTTTGGACAGTGATGAGTGCTTTAATTAAACTAAAAGACTGATCCCCTTGAGATTAAGATAGATTGATTAAATAAATTGAAGGTTATTTGAGTTAAGTGCTTGAGAGAAATGAAAATGACAAGTGCTTAAAAGAAATGTACAAAGAAATAGATTATGCCTCCATGGGCTGAAGCAAGATAGTAAATGAAATTAAATGTTTCTAAACTATTAAGATATACCATGAACTTGAAAGAGCAACTAGAAGCATAAACCATCAACTATCTACCAAGCAAAACTAACCTTACGATATAGCATGGGTGGAAAATCCAAGCCTCTTTGCTAGGTGTAGGCAAAAGAATGCAAGAAAGGGATAGAACTTAACTTGAAAAAAGAAAGCAAGTAAACTTAACCACACAACCTTGTCTTAAGGACAAGTGGGGCAAACTTAAAATGAAAAACAATGCTGAAATAAAACTAAAAGCTAGCCTTACGATTTTGCATGGGTGGCTAGGCCAATCCACTATGCAAGGTGTAGGCAAATGAAAAATAAAAACGCAGAAAATTACTTTTAGAGAGAAGTGCAAGCCCTAGAGACTCTCTTGGGGCTTGCTTACAATAGAAGAAGAAGGAGAAAGAGTTGGGAAGATATTACCCCAACTTATGAGACTTCTCTTAGACGCTTTGTGCCCCTTATGGGCTGTAGATCCTCCTATTTTGATGCAGACCTGCAACAAATTAGCAAGCAAAACTTGCTGGAAAGACTACAAAAACACCAAAAACTTACGAAAATTTTTGTTAGCAATAATCAGAAATTTTCTGTGTAAAAATCAGCAAGTATATAATGTTTAAATGATCTATTCAAGTATGTTAGAATGTCAAAAGAAGTATAAAAAAGAACAGAAATATTTAGAGGTTTTAAGTGGGTGAAAAAAAAGATTTCCAGATCTGAAATTTTCACTCCAAACCCTTAGGTAACCTACAAGTCTTGTGATAAAAGCTACAAAAATAGAGAGGATGTGAGTAGATCTAAATGGTAAAACAAAATACTTTGTAATACCCAAATAAACACTTCACTAGATCTATGATAATACTACCACAAATCTATCCAAGCAAAATACTCTAGATCTATAAACTAAACATGCACAAGAAAAATAAATAAGAAGACGATTACCTCAATAGTTGCAAGATGGCACTAAGAAGACTCTCAACACCATGGATCCTCCAAAGATTTATTTATTAGATAAAAGCAAGCTTGAGCAAATACTTGCCACAAGCTTGAGAAGAAAGAATGAGAACAAGAAGAGAGAGGGAGAGGAGTGGGAGAGATTTTGGCATAGTAACAATAGCTGAGAGTAGTTATGAAAGGAAGGGGGGGTGAGCAATCTTTTATACTTGGGAGAGGAGAGAGACCCCTCTTGGATGAGTTACAAGTGTCATACATCCAAGAGAAATAGACAAAGTCAAGGAAGAGTCACTTTTAGGGTTTTGGTAGTGAGTTAGGGTTTGAGGGATGAGATGTAAAGGGGGGAAACACTTTTTCCTATGGTCAAACATGAGGTTAGACACCAAGGAGGGCGAATTTAGAGTTTAGGTGGTTTTTTTCACTTAAACTTTTTAATTCTCACATGTCAATTAACAAAGGAACACCACTTTAAGTTGTTGGCTAAGCAAGGGGGGGTCTTTTAAGTGGAAAATTACTTTTCCAACTTAGGAAAAAGGTTATGAAACCTTTTCCACTCTCTCTCAAACCTTTTTGCCTATTTTTTACAAAACATTGACATTTTGACTTTGTCAATTAAGCAATTAAATTGTTGACTCAAGACTGACTTGGACTCCTCATGGACAATGACCTAGCAAAACTTGTCCAATTGAGTTGAAACTTGGTCCAAGGGTGTAGGGGGTCTCATTCCATTTCTTTTGAGTACAAATACCCCTATCAAAAATCCCAAGGACCTAGTTTTTACAATTTTACATCAAAAATAATTAAAATTACCATTAACTGGGTAATTTTAAAAAATTAAAAAAAAAACTACTTAGACTCGATGGAATTCCGCAAGACTCTAGGAGATGTCTAGCATGGTCATTTACAATATTCCTAGACCCTAGTCACCCATAGGGCTCGATCATTAGAATGTCTTTCACCACTTTGGAAGATTATTGTGGGAGTGAAAAACTCGAGGGTAATTAAAAAGGCTGGTTAGGCCAAATTAATTACTCGAGGAAAAAAAACACTCGATGAAAGGACTTCTCTAATGATAAAGTCCTAGGCAACTAACCTAAACTATGATCCATGCAAACCCATTACATTATAATCCCACGCACGGGAGCAGAAAATCCAATTACAAAATGAAGTGTTGAGGCCAAAACTGCCTTGTAGAACCAGAAACTCTTCAAACTTATTGCACCATCAAGTACATAATCTTCATGGCACATGAAGTTGACCCCCTAGTCGAAATAGGTGGTCAACAGGGAGAAAAAGTCTCTTCATAGTCAATCCCTTCCTTTTGAGAAAAACCTTGGGCCACAAATCTTGCCTTATATTTTTCAATACTGCCATTAGTTGTGTGTTTCGTCTTGTAGATCCATATCAAACTCACCACAGATTTTTCCTTTGGTCTAGGAACCACATCCCAGACATCATTCTACATAATGGACCGGTATTCCTATGCCATGGCATTTTTCCATACTTGATTTTCTACAGCCTCTTCATAACTGGAAGGTTTTGCATCCATTATGTCACACAAGCATGCCACGTAGCTGGAATACGGCTTCGGCTTCTTACTTTCCCTGAAAGATTTCTCTGGGGCACCGATTCTTTTTGCATCTCTGATAAGCTCTTGTGCCCAAGTTGGTCTTCTTTTGCGAGAAGGTATCTTGACTGGGTTTTGAGGTTCTACCGTGTCATGATCCTCTGGTTCAACTTCCTCTGGAATTTTAGGAACTTCATTCTCTTCTTCATGTACCTCTTCTACACGAATCTGTTTGGATTTATTGAAAGTTGCATTCTCATCGAAGGTTACATCTTGGTTGATCTCCACTTTCCGGTGACCGAGAATGTATATCATGTAAGCCTTCGATGTGTCATTGTAACCAACAAATATGCCCTTTTGTTCGAAAGGGTCCAACTTTGTCCTCTTTTCCTTGGGGATGTGAACAAATACAGGGCATCCAAATATTTTGCAATGGTTGACTTTTGGCTTCTCTCCTGAAAACATCCTCCTTGGGTGTCTTGTTTTCAAGCACCTTATGGGGACTTCTATTTTGCACGTACATTGTCGTCTTCGTTGCTTCTTCCCACGGATGCATAGGAAGATCTTGATCGTGGATCATGGCCTTTACTGCTTCCATGATCGTCCAGTTCTTCCTTTCAGCTATTCCATTCTGCTGAGGGTTATAGGGAGTGGAAAGCTCCCTCTTAATCCCAACTTCCTTGCAATACTCTTTGAATTCTTCTGAGGTGAATTCACCTCCATTGTTTGATCGCAAGGTCTTTAACTTCCGCTCTGTCAAGTTTTCTACCAGAGCCTTAAACTCTTTGAATTTGCCAAAAACTTCATTCTTTGCTTTTAACAAATAAATCCAAGTTCTATGTGAGTAATCATCAATGAAAGATACATAATATACATACCCACTTAGTGAAGCTACCAACATCGGTCCACACGTGTCTGAATGCACGATGTCTAAAACTCCTTTGGCTTTGCTATCGCTATTGGGAAAGGAGTGCTCCACGTTCTTGCCTTGTGCACATCCTTTGCACACACCATCTGGTTCTGCTTGGGATGTTTGGAAGACCTGTCACCATTTTGCTCACAACCAGAAGAGATTTATAGTGTAGGTGAGCAAATCTCCTATGCCATAGTTCACTGGGATTCACAATATCATGAACCATTGCAGAGTATGAATGTTGTAATGTTCCCAAGCCAATTTTTCGCTTAGGAACACTAACTTACCCCTGATTTAACTGTTTTACTGTTGTGTATGCAGGTTGGCCCTTGATATTTCGGCCTTAGGGTTTATTTCAGTTATTCAACCACAATTTATTCAAGATGCATTTCAACATACAAAGATCTCAACAGTACACACAAGATGTAGAACCACAACAAGATCGTGAACTTTTATTATAGGAAAGCAAGCACCTGATACAATATAGAAGCAGATCTGGAATAGCTTCAGATGGCTTCAAGACAAGAATAAGAGTTGCATACAAAATGCTCCTGAAAATATAAAGTAAGCCTCCCAAAGGCTGCAATACAAGATGAACGCTCCAATACAAAACTAGGGTTTGGCCTAACCCTCAAGCTGCTGGTACATCTTGTTGAAGACTGTGAATATCTAGGGTTCGGCCCTCCTGAAAAAGAAGACTCCCAAACGCTGCCAAACTCCACCAAATGATAGATCGAGGCAATAGAAACCTCCTCTTGAAGTATGGAGCCCAAACACTAATGCCTCCTCCTCAATCTGTTGAAACCCTAAACTGGTACGGCCCTCTTGAAACCCTGAATATAGTCAATAATTCGGTCTGGCTGAATGAGGCCTCTGAATCCCCTGAAACTCTCTAGGATGATAGATCGGGCAGTCACGAACCCCTGAGAGAAGTTTCAAGAGCAGATCTGAGGTATAGCCTCCTAGATCTGAGAATCACTAAATCACCAACACGTCCTCTCTCCTCCAAAACCGTCCCAACCTGCAAACAATGATCTGGACGTGGTAACTCCTCAATGAAGCCTCCAAACTGATGAGCAAGGTCTTGCAAGCAAAACCCTAATGCTGAAATCTCCCAAAGCTCCTTCAATATGCTGGATCGAACTGTTCTTCAACCAATGGTGCGCCCGTGCTGGAAAACCCTAACTAGTACGGCCGTACTGTCTTCCTGAATAGATGATGAATGTAGAATGGTGTGGGTGGAGTATTTCATCCCCAAGACCAAGCCTGGAACAAGGTGAGTGGAATCTTTCACCACTATGTTGTTCTCTAGGGTTTGTAGTATCAAAACCCTCAAAACTGTATGCTCAAGAGCATCAACAAGAAAATACCAAATATCCAAGATGAAATGAGAGGTGTGCCCTAGCCTTCTCTTTATACTTCTTTTCTATTTCCCTGTTGAGTTAAGTTAACCCCTAGAGTCAACTCCTAGCTCAACCTCCAGTGCTCTATTCTTTCATTGAGTTACTTCTCTTACCCTTTTTACCTTTTCATTAAGTCAACTTTAAAATATAACATTAATTTGATTGACTTTTCCCCTTTGTGTGAGACTATGGTCTAGTGGGGATGCCTAGACCACTAAGTCTTCCCAAACCTCTTCATCAAGAGGTGGGGGACATTACAAATGTCCTTTTAATTTGTAGAGTCCTCCTTCTTCAACTCCAATCACTACTGCATCATCAAGGGTCTTTCCTTTAGGCCACATAAGAACTTAACCATCAATAAATGCTACTCTAAATCCTTTCTTGTCCAATGTTGAGATTGAGAGAAGATTCTTCTTTAAACCTGGAACATAGAGAACTTCCTTCATCTTTATTGGCTTGCCTGAGTTTAACTTATAGGAAGCTTCTCCAACACCTTTGATTGGATACTGATAGTCATCACCCAATTTCACCTTGTGAGGTGAATCTTTATGAATAAGGTTAGATGAGGAGTCTTCATAACTTGTCATGTGCTTGGAAGCACCACTGTCTATCAACCAAGTATCGCTTCCATGAGCAACAGTACCTATGAGGCTTGAGATAAGAACATAATCCTCATCACTTGATTCATCTTACTTTGCAACCTTCTTGGGAGACTCATCATCTTCAATTGTGTGAGCTTGATGCCTCTTACTTCCTTTCTTCTTCTTAATTTCCATAATGAGGGGGCAATCCGTAGTAAAGTGTCCCAATTCCTGACAACAGTAACATCTGATCTTTGAGTTGTCTCTTTGACCCTTGTTAAAATTCTTAGGTAAAGAATGTTCCTTTTTCTTTCCTTTCCTGGTGTGGGCGACTAGGACTTGATCTTCATCTGCCATCTTTTCTTCTCTTGCAGTTGTCCTAGCTTCTTCTTGGTTACAGTCTTCCCAAAGCCTACTGAACTTGGGAAGCTTCTTCCTTGAGCAAATTCCTCAGATGAATGCATCCCATGACCTTGGGAGGCCATTCAACGTAGTCATCACCATCTCTTCTCCTTCTACTGAGTCACCAATGGCTTCTATCTGCTCCTTGATTTGATTCACTCTTGAGAAGTAGGAGTTAATGGTTTATGAGTTCTGCATTTTCACATTCTTTAACTGAGATCTCAGAGTCATTCTTCGGTTTATGTTGCTTCCTTCAAATAGACGAGTTAAGGTGTCCATCATTTTCTTTGGAGAAGATAATGATGATACATGATGGATAAGGTGGTCCTTAATGGAGTTTGCAATAATCCTTTTTGCTCTCACCATGTCCTTCTTATATTTTGTCTTAGCTTCATCTCCTTGAGGTTCTGGAACCTTTTCTATAATGAACTTATCCAATTCATGTTATTCAAGAAGGAGGGTTACTCTATACCTCCAGGCCCTGAAGTTATTAGCTCCATCTAGCTTCTCATCGATCTTTGTTCCGGTAGTCATCCTGCCTGGGATCACACAAAAATATGACCAAAATTGAAAGACTGAACTTACCAGTAGGTGTGCTCTGCTAAGGCGAGTTGCTTGGTGGTTTTGCTTTGTAAAAATTC
>JASDQU010205099.1:15355-33519 GCA_032191745.1 Picea mariana
GGATGACTACATGTTTCTTAGTACATGTTGGTGCATGATTTATGCACGTGTTTAAGGTACAGGTTGAGGTACAGGTTGATGCATGGTTGATGCATGGTTCAGGTTATTGGTACAGGTTGTTTGGTGCAGGTTGATTGGTACAGTTTTACAGTAGTATATCTCACAGTGATAGTGTGACAATGGTTCCATAATTCTAATTCTACGTCAGGGTGGTTGGATGGGGAAAGGATAGGTGGTTGTATCCACCTTCCAGTTGTAGCTGGAGAACATAGGGGGTTATAGACTCCTTCTGGTTGTAGCCAGAGAATTGGGGAGTTGGAGCTTCCTTCAGGTTGTAGCCTGAGAAACTAGGGGGTTGGAGCCTCCTTCCAGTTGTAGCTGGAAAACAAAGGAAATTGGTGCTTCTAATGAATGTAATTCTTAAAGACATATAAGAAAAAGAATTATGTGGTTTTCTCCCGGTTTGGGTTTCCACGTAAAACACTGGTGTATTGCGTATGTGTGTGATTGCTCATTTGTTCATTGTTTGTTTACTCTACAACTATTGGATGATAATGCTACATCGATATAACACTTGCATTTTATGGTGAAAAATGATTAAATTTTTTTATTATTGATTCACCCCCCCTCTTAGTAATCCAACAATGATGTAGATAAATGGTTGAATCTGCTAGAGGGGTATTTTTCAGTCCATAATTTTTCCAATAGAGAAAATATTACCTTTGTTCTCCTTAAGGTTGTTCCCCATGTAAAGGATTGGTCAAAGACTTACTGTGAGAAAAAGGACAGTGAGCAATCTGCAATATTTTCAGTTGCACCCACTTGGTATTCCTTGAAGGATGTTATTAAGGAAAAATACTACCTTGTTGGAAGCTACGATGACTAGTATATGAAATGGACCACACTGCGATAAGAAAGGGACTAGATTGTACCAAAGTTCACAGATATCTTCCATACCTTGCACACCAAGCTGGGTATCAAAGTCTTTGAACCACATCTGGTGCTCAAGTACCGCAGATTTCTACATAGATACATCAAAACCTAAATGGAGTTTCTAGACATCTCATCATTGGGCACGGCTTATCGATATGTTGTCAAAATAAAACAAAATTTTAAATGGAAGAAGTGGGAGTTTGGATCTGCAATTTACTCATGCCAGAAGCAGGGAAAAGGCAACCCCAACCCACAGAGAAAAGGAAAGAGAAAGGATGGACCCCCTCAGGACAACCAGTCCAAGCCACAAACAAAGAAGGGTAATGAGAAGATGAAGAAAGACACTAGGAAGTGGTCTCAATTCCATAAAATCCCCTGGCATAACACTGATGAATGTCTCTCAAAGCAGTCATTGGTGGTCGAGTTGAAAGCCTCAGAGAAAAACGTAGGTTATAACTCTGAATCAGATATAGACAAGGGGAAATAGATCATTGATGCAGAAACCAATGCCACTATCACTACCACCAAGGTCCATCCAAGTGAACCAGAAGAACCAAGGGAAGGTGAACGCATTTTTCACTTGTAGATGTGGGTGAAGGGTGCTCCATTTCATTTCATTATTGATAGTGGAAGTCAAAAGAACCTGATCTTAGTATAGGTCGTCAAGCATTTGAACCTGCCGATGAAACCACACCCACAACCCTACACCATCGGGTGGCTCCGCCAAGGAAGAGATCTTTGCGTCAACCAACAGTGTCATCTACCCTATGACATCAAGCCTTCAAGGATGAGGTATTGTATGATATTACCCCCCTTGAAGTTTGTGATGTTCTCATAGGCCAACCATACTTGTGGGAATGACATGTTGTATATGAGCCTATACCTCGCAATGTTATTATTACTTTGGGTAGACAATTATATAAGATATGAGAGTTAGCTTCCTCTATCACCATTTCTTTGATCTCTGCTAAGTAATGCAAGAAGGTCATTTCCAAACAAAGGAAATTTGTCTTCTTCATTATTCATTCTAAAAGTGAACAAAAGGTCATAGCCACATCCATGGCCTTTGCACAGGGCCTCTCCACGTAGCAAAAGTAAGTGGACAAGATTGTGGAAGAATACAAAGACATCTTCTCCTCACCCATCGGGCTATCGTTGCACTTTCAGGTCAAGCATTCAATCGATATAACCCCCGGTGTACCTCTACCCAAATGGCCAGTCTATTGTTGCTCACTAATGGAAAATGAGGAAATCAAGTGACAGATCTAATAGTTGCTTCAAAAGGGGAACATCCGATCTAGATCCTCACCTTGTGGGAGCCCAGTTATACTCATGCAGAAGAAAGATGGGACTTGGATACTTTGCATTGATTACATGGCCCTAAACAAAATCAAAGTGGGGAAATGGTACCCAATTCTCTGAATTGATGACCTTCTTGACCTACTCAAGGGAGCCAAGTTTTTTAGTAAGATTGACCTAAAGTTTGGCTACCACCAGGTCCCAATAGAACAATCTGATGTATGGAAGACTACTTTCAAGTCCAAAGAAGGTATTTTTGAATGGTTAGTCATTTCCTTTGGCTTGAAAAATGCTCCAACAACTTTCATGAGATTGATGGTGATATATTGCATCTTTTCACCAATTATTTTGTGGTGGTATATCTAGATGATATTCTCATTTTCAGAAAGAATTGGGAAAAACACTTGCATCATATTCAATAGTTCCTTCACACTTTGTGACAACACAAGCTATATGCTAACTTGGAAAAATGCTCCTTCGGCATGAATAGGGTATAATACATAGGCTACATTGTTGATGAGCATGGTGTGCATGTGGATCTAGCCAATATCCAAGTCATTTGTGACTGGTCAACCCCGACCACACTAACCAAGCTTTGAAGTTTCTCAAGACTTTCCAACTTCTCTCGCAAGTATGTGTTTGGATTCTCCCATATTTCATGGGCCCTCAACAAAGTGACCAAGGATGGTGGAAAGGAAACATTTGTGTGGGGGAAGTCACAACAAAAAGAATTCGATGATCTAAAAAATTACTTATGCTTAGCTCTAGTACTCTCCTTACCTGATTTGCAACAACCTTTTGAGATTGAGACTGATGCCTCAAACTATGTCGTGGGTGAAATTCTCACTCAACACAGTCATCCAGTGGCATATTATAGTGAGACACTTTCAGATGTCATTTGTAAGTACCCCACATATGAAAAAGAAATGCATTCCATTGTACAAGATAGCTGGCAATGGAAGCACTACATTCTTCTGAAGGAGATAGTCATCCACACTAATCACAATCCTCTACAGTTCATGCAGACACAAGGAAAATTGTAGAATGAACACCATCAAAAGTGGCCCACATACTTGTAACATTTCCATATCAACATCAAATATAAGACAAGGATCACCAATCATGTCATTGATTGCCTCATTCAACCTCAAGTTATAGCCTTAACCACGGTGCTCCACTCCTATGGCCATGAGGCATATGAGTGGCCCCAAATCTACAAGAGTGATCATGAATTCACTAGCACTTACCAGATGTTGGGCATAGGTGCAAATGTCACCAAATATCATCTTCAAGACAGACTATTATTCCATATGGGCCACCTCTATATTCCTTCAAGTGAGTGTGCAAAGATTATTTGGGAAGCTCACTACAGTTGGATGGCAGGACATTTTGGCATGGAAAATACTATGGCAGTACTACAGAAGCATTTATATTGGTTGAAATTGCACTAGAATGTCAACAAGTATATCAAGTCATGGACTGCTTTCACCATTGCCAAACCAGCCACTAATAAGCAAGGCATGTACACCCCTCTGCATACTCCAGACAGGCCATGGAAATCCATCTCAATGGACTACATGTCGGGCCTTCATTCAACCAAGCAAGGAAATGACTGTGTTTTTGTGGTTTTTGATTGGTTTTCTAAGATGGCCATCCTAACATCCTGCAAGAAAAATATCATAGTAGAGGCCACTTTCAAGCTCTTCTGAAACATGTGTGGGTACACTTATGGTCTATGGGATACCATAGACCATCATATCAGAATGGGACAACAAGTTCCTAAGCACATTCGGGTCTAGCCTCTGGTCATTGTTGGACACCAAGCTCACCAAATCCATCGCCTTCCACCCCCAAACTGATGGCCAGATAGAGGTCATCAACAAAATGATCATGCATATCTTGTGCATGTACAACTCCAAACATTCATGCACATGGGATTAGATTCTCCCCTATGTTCAACATAGCTACAATAGAGCCCTTCATAGCTCGACCAGCCACAGTCCCTTTCAGGTGGGGTTGGGATTTCAACCATTGGGTCCCATTAATGTCATGCTACCCCTTGAATCCACATAGGTAGAATCATCCCATGCTCAATCTGAGGCCAAAAAAACTACCAATTTTATTGAATGGATTCAGCACATCCTGAAATAGGTCCATGATATTTTATAGAAATCCAATGCTAAGTACAAAAAATTCCATGATGAACATCGGGTGTCGCAAAAGTGCCAGGTGGGAGACAAGGTTTAATTACATTTGCAGAAAGAGTGTCTTACAGGACCCCATCAAAATATTTTCCCTTCGCTATGGACCTTACACCATCACCAAGGTTGTGGGTGGAAATTCTTTTGAGATAATTATTCCCCCCTTGCTTGGCCTACACCCCGTGTTCAATGTGGACCTCCTTCGACCATACTTCCCACCATTATTGTATACATCATAGATCGCAAAGAAATTGAAACTGACAGATCTCAACCCTGATTACATGGAATATGTTGACATTGATTAGATCAAGGACACTCATATTAACGACACTTTCCAAAAGAGGATCCAAATTTATCAGGTTCTCAAAGCAGGGCAGCTCCTACAACAAGGAAAGTGGCTCATCTGGGGCCTAGTTCAGTAGAAGTTTCCCCATATGATGGGGGTGCTCAACGCAATGGAGACCATTTATTCCTAAGGAGGGAGGAATAGTCCAAGTGGATATCAATGGTCACCCACCTATTTCATTGGCTCAAATAACAATTTCCATTTTGGCAGTTGTTTTAAAGTTTTTCAGGTCCCAAACTTCTAGGACCGTTTTGAGGTCCTAGACGATGTTTTTTGAGCTCAGTAGCACCTAACATGTATTTGAATTTAGATGGTAGGTTGAATGGAATATGTAATCCTCATCTATACCTTTCCAATGGTGTACGGACCTCACCAAAAGAATATTCTATGCAAAAGTTACACCCTCGGGAAGTTGACGAATCAACTACCCCCATCGGGGCCCACAAACTTTTTGGTGTTTCATCTCTCAGGGTTACGGTTTTGGATGTTTATGGTTTTCTCATTTATGTTTTATGTTAAAAATGCCTTTGGATCCTCATTGTACTCATCTTCTTGTGAATGAGCGTAGCCATCGCATCTCTTCTCAGTGATAAGTTGCCACCATTCGAGCAGTTTTGTTTCAGTCTGCATTTTTATAGTTTCAACAAGTTCTCTTTATTAATAGAAGTCAAGTTTTATTGTATCTATATGTGTTTCTTTGTCATACATATGTATTTCATTTCGTTCCATTTATAAATCTGGATCAATTTTTCCCTTGGTGAACTTCTTAATCCATCTAAGTGGATTGGTCATATTTGAAATGATTTCTCCCATGCTCGGTATCCCTATAATTTGACAAATCAATCCTGGCACAATTTTAATGGGTTCATCCAGTCAAATATTCCCCTTGTGATATCGACCCATGGTAAACTTGGTTGCTTCTTCCTTCAACCTCTCAAATGAATCTATCTATGGGGAACTCGAGTATGACTAGATTTATTAATTTTCAAGCATGAGGATTTCATCCCTCCATTTCCCTTCAACTATGGTCCAGTTCTTCTAGCTTTTCTATTGTTTGTCCCAATCTATTCATTTTGGCTTGTTGAATCCTATTGTTACACCTCAAAATTACTCACTTCGATAGTGTCGCAAGTGTCGGCATTACGAGTGTTGTAAGTGTCGCATCTTGTCCGCAAGCGTCGCATCTTGACTATAAGTGTTGCAAGTGTCAAAAACATCATACTAGCATCTTGCATATGTCATGCCTCTAACGGCATCATGAAGACACTTAAGACACCTCAAAAAGTGGTTTGGAAGAAGAGAAATCACTTGACAAGAAGTACAAGCCTTTCGACATTGAGAAAACCACAAAAATTTTGATTTTGGAGAGGAGCGCTCCCCTACCCACTATCAGGGAGTGCTGGTGCTCCTTGACCCTCTTTGGGGGAGTGCTTGAGAGCCCTGTGCACCCTTATGGGCGAGTGTTACCCTCTTTTTAGCAAATTCTAGGTTTGTTGAGGAAAACAAGGGAAGAATCCCTCAATTCCTGAAGGTAGTTGGATTCGAATAGATGGTCAAGGAATGATCTTAGGGGATATCCTCAACTAAAGGAGAGGAATCCTCAACTTATCCCAAATATCTCTCAAGTGGTTGGACCTCTCCAAGGTTATATAAGGAGGCCTTCTCATGGTGAAAGGAATAATGGAGATTGAGAATTACATCAAACTTATGATCTCATGAGTGAGATGTCATCAAAGAAATCATTGGAGATTATTTGAGCAAAGGGGTTGGACAAGGAGAACTAGAAGAGGTTATTGCACCTTCATTCAAAGGATTGTAAGTATCTTTACTTGTTCTCATTAATAATCAATGCTTGGCATGTTTCTTTAAAACTTGTGCTTGTTCCATATGAGTTTTTCTGTGGTAGATGGATCTATGATTGAGCTAATCTCAGTAGAGTAGGAAGTCTATTGTATCTTTGTTTGCCTTACAGGATCTCTCAGGGAGCTCAGGATCAAAGCTCAGCCAGGACTTTGCAAGGACAAACGTCGCTAATAAGGTACATATATGTCTCCTTCTCTTTCATTCATTAGCTTGATAGGATCTAAAAGGAAGTCAGTGTCCATGTTAAGCACTTTTCTGTCTTGGTCTTAGAAGTCTAGAGACCAAGAGGGAATCCACTTGTCCGCAGGGGGATTCACCTACAACAGAAATTGGCGACTCCGATGGGGAGGAGCTCTGATTTTTGTTCCATTCCTAGATTTTTTTTGGCCATTTTCCCACTAATTTGATATTCTCCACAGTGTCTTTTTATTCTTATATTTGTTTGATTTCCTCATTATGTCATCAAGATCACCATGATTGATTGAATTTCCTTCATTTTTTGATTTTTTGGACATTTTTTTGAGTTTTTGGAGCAGAGTGCTCCCCTCCTGTTGCTGTCAAAGTGCTAGCACTCCCCTATAGTCTTACACAGAGCATTGGAATGATCTTGTTCCCCTTACACCAGAGCACTACCCCATTTTTGTGAGAAATTCTCCATAATTTTCATCTTTTGAAGCTATTTATGGGTTTTGGCATTTTCTCAAGGTCCCATACTCACAGTCCATCTTGATATTGGCTTTCAAACACCCTTATTTCTAAGAATTCATCCTCTTTTGTTTGGGATTTTGACATCTTCTTTCCTTTCCTTGAAGCCACTCTTTGTCTTTGCTGACCTAGAGTTAACTTGTTGTTTTCTTCTCCTTTATCTGACTGAGTGAAAACTTTTGTGAGGAAATCCAAAGGTCTATGAACTTTTCATTTGATCTTTGAAGTCAAATTTCCATCATTTCTCTTTTGTATGAGGTTTTTGGTTCTTGTTTGCAATTTGGTTATCTTTGTCCTTCTTGTCTATTTCACGACAAGAGTGTATTTTTTGTTTTGTGTGAAGTTTTCTTTTGATTGTTTAAATCTTGAAGTCTGATTGACATTTATAAGTATTGCATCTGATTATCATTCACATATAAGAAAAGGGACATATTTTAGTGATTGGTTTGGATATTAGAAGGCATTTCTGAAATTTTTAGCATTACATTGGATTTGAGTGAGAAACAAATTGTTTGAGGAAATTGCATATTAGTGTTTGATAGTGAAAATAACTTTTCTCCTTTCCTTAAATAGCCATTCATCGAAAGAAACGACTGCTTATCATCTTCTTGCTCATTTTTGGGAATTGAGTCATCATGCCATCAGTTTCATTGTCATACACCCTTTGAGTAAAGAACAACAATAAAATCAATGCTAATTAAAAATTATCTAGATCATTTTTGTTTTTAGGATCTTCCACCAACATTAGACTAGGATTAGCATTTTGGATTAGGTTGTGAGTACAACTCTCCAATGTTTTCAAAATGAACATTAGCATTATGAGATAGGGAGAGTCAAATCCAATTGTCGTATAGGCTTTCTGGGATCCCCCTCTCACACAGGGGTTACACACAAGGTTGCATTCGGGTGAGTTACAGAGATTATCCCTCCGTGGTTCAACTGTTTGTAGTGGTCGGATCGTATATTGGGGGTCACTTGAAGGTATACCCACGATTATGTGTGGGAGCCTCTCGAGTTGATTTCGGACTTGTTATCCTGCCCATACGTTCAGATCGGACTGTCGACTATACCCACCCAGGGGATGACTGCGAGTTGGTTTCCATAGTTTCCATAATCCTTAGGTACTTACACAAGGTGACAGTGAAGGGAAGTCTCACTGTACCTGGGACAGACATTAGTCAAACTCACTCGGGCTCCTTGGAGGGTAAATCCACAATTACTGCATGGAAGCTTGCACCAAGGTGAAAGTCTGTTAAGTATGTCACCATTGTAACTGTTCCACCATATCCTAGCCCCTTCTTGACTTGATCACGCGATGTTGGATTTCATCACCAACTAGTACGATCATCGAGAGAAGTTTTGTTTGCTTGGTTTTGATTCCTAGATTTTATTAGCGTATGTTGTTTCTTTTTGTTAGTTGGCCTTAGATTTCCAGTGTGTACTGTTATTCTCAAAAATTGAGCCTGTAGACAATAAAGGCCTTCGTCAATCGCATAGGATGCAAGGGTTGCCTCCAAAAGGCTACCAACCCTTACCTCCTAACCCTCCAGAAGACAACTACCGTGGAGAGGTAGAAAATCAATTTGATGCTGGGAGTGTTGTTGCTCCTCCGTTAGACAATTCAGAAGGTGGTTACAGTTGAGAATCCCACTCCTCGCACTACATATGTGTCGATAACCCCTCTCGAACCACTTTTTCTTCATTTAGAATCCCTTGGGAATGTCATAGATGAAGAGGTCCCACAGTTACCTGAGAGAGATTTTACCGAAACATATATGGGATCCACATAACCAACCTTTGGTGATGAGTATAGGACTCCTATTCATCCTACCACTTTAGTAGATAAAAATCCCACACATTCTCATTATGTATGGAGGACTTCATCAGAACGCGATCTCTATGAGCATTTTGAATCTTTTCGACAACCCTTTAATCCTCATGACCCTCCTGTTGAAAGTGGGCCATCTGGTCAAACGATGAGTCACCCCATCGATCAGGTCATTAACCCTACTATTGTGTCAGCACAAGTTTATCCTAATACTGGACTCATCACCTCTACTCATTCCCAAGGAACTTCGATCCCTACCCCTGATTTTACAAATTTTCACTCTACAGCTCCACATGTTTCGCACGATCCTGCTGGGACATATTTTCACCCGAGAATGTAGACCCTTGTCAACCAAATACAACCAACTGGAGGGAAACCATGATCTAGCAGACCACCATCCTATGGTGGGCCTACCCCTCCCAAGGGACAACCCCCTTTTCATGTTCTTCCCAGAGGAAAACCTCCCTTTTCCAGTCATACCCCAGTCGTTAATCCACCGTTGGCAGGGGGGCAACCTTCGTCTGTTGGAAACCCTTCACAATCCTGGGGTGTATCTTCCAGAGGCACATTTACCCAACCCCATGTTGGGGGGCACTCATATCATAACCCACAAGGAGGAGTATCAAATATTGTTCCTTTCGGACCGTCTTATGGACAACCTTATCCGGGAGGCATCCCAAACACCACCTGGAGTCCTCAAGGACAACAACCTTATCCTCCCCATGGGTCTAATGTGTATCTGCCTCTGGGATCTACTTCTTACCCTCCTCAAGGGAACAATGTTTATTCTCCTTATGGGAAAGCAAATCACATGACTTATAATGCTCAAAACCCACCGGGTTATGCAAACATTTCTCAGCCATCATCAAATCCTGCTTATCCTGACCAGTAACAACTGCATGTAGGAGGACCTACTGGTTATAACTATCCACCTAACCTAGTTTATGGTCCTACTGGTGTTCCTATGCCACACCGGTATCATCTGCAAATTAATTGACAGCTACCTTTCCTTGTGACTCTGGATCTCCCAGACTTGTCTCGGTTAACTAATGATCTTATTTTTCATTCACCGGTTTGGCCAGTTTTTCCAGCTAAACTTCCTTCCGATATTCTGAAATTTGACGAAAAATTTGGAGAAGATCCAAATAACCATGTGATGATTTTCCATTTGTGGTGTTCATCAAACTCCCTCATGGATGATTCTATACATTTGCGTCTTTTCCAACGAACACTTACGAGCTCTGCAGCAAAGTGGTATATTGAACTACCACGTGCTTCTTTTCATGATTTCAACTCCCTTGCCATGTGTTTCCTCACACAATTTCAACTACCTATTTGCTACGAGACGGGTACAGAACTCTTAACCTCTCTTTGTCAAACTGACTCTGTGCATATCTCTGATCATATTCATGAGTGGAGATGACGACAAAGAATGATCAAGGTAATCATTCCTAACATATTATTGGTAGAATGGTTTACTAAATCACTTTTACCCCTGATCGCTTGCGATGTCGCTATGGGTGGCATAGTCACTGAGGAAGAAACCATTGCTCGGGCTCAGTACTTAGATTTGGTTTATTCCCAATCTAGTACTTTGTATGATTTGCTTCCGAATGTTGCTCAAGATAATACTAATCCATCCAAACCGTCATCCTCATCTCATGTGGACAGTGTTATCGGTTCCGTCAAAACTCAATCTACTTCCCAATCGACCACACTCTCCTCTACCTTCCCCCAAACTCAGATCTCTGAGGTGAATGCAGTTCAATGTGCCCTTTCACAATAATCCGAAGGTAAGAAGAAGACAAAAAATAAATCAAAAAATACTAATAACAATGAACAACCAAAAAATCAAGATCAAACACCTACTACCGAAAAGCAACCACAACGAAAACTAAAATTCCCATGTATAATTTGTGGTGACGATCACTACACTCGAGAATGTCCACATCGCAATGAAGTGGCCAAAATTTTCCAGGGAAATTCACAACCCGTTGTGCTTACTCAACCTTTTCCATAGCAACAATCCATGGTTTCTCAAACCCCCTCTCCTGGGGGAAGTTCTAGCCATCCTCATTATGAGGCCTCGACGAGTGCACATATTTATATGTTTAATGGGATTAATTTGAACACTCGCTCTAAGACATATGACACACCATGTAACCCTGACAAAGGAAAGGTCACTAATGGTACCGATACTTTACCAGATCCATCATCATCCTTTGTTAGTCCTCCATCGATTAATCCTCCGTCTGGACCACTTCAAATTGAGAAACCTATGTTTGAATCTATCTTACACCCTCCTAAGAGCACTATCTGCAAAGCTACCTTTAATCCTAGTTCACGTGCCACCTAGAACTACAACATTGTTGAATATTTGGCTCAAGCACCGTGTCCTATGTCTGCGTTAGAAGTTCTACAACACTGCCCTAGTCAACGTAGAACGCTCTTGGTTGTTATTGGCGTTGTTGATTATGAGTCGTCCAACCATATCATGTTTAACCTGGACAATTATGCGTCTCGACTCTCCCAGCAACTTTCTTTCCAAGTTGATGTTATTGTTCACAATCAACAAATCCACCAAACTATTTTGGATGAGGGAGCCTCAACTTGTGTCATGTCTTTAGTGTGTTGGAAATGTTTAAAATCACCCGCACTTAAAAAATCCCCAATGATGTTACACACCTTCGATGGGCGAGGTTTCCATCCCCATGGGATTTTATAGTCCCTGCCCATCCAATTGGGTGGAAAAACTATCACTGTTGATGTCGAGGTAGTCGATGCTCCCCTCGATTACAACTTCTTACTTGGAAGAAGTTTGTTTTATGCTATTATTTTCATTGCCTTGTCCCTCTTTCGATGTGTACAATTTCCTCATGAGGGCAAAATTGTCACTTTTGATCAGTTGGATTTCTGCACAACCGATGCTTGCGCTCCCGCTACCAACAATATTCCTTTCTTGGGAGACCACAAGATCACGTATGAAAGCATTGGTGTTGGCTTACTGAAATATTCTAGCCTCATGGGTACCTTCCCTACACCACTTCCACCAACTACACATCATATTTCGACCATCAATATGATTTCGACCGCGGCTTATCAATCTTTGGAATCATCTGACCCTTATATTGTACCTAGTCCATTGGAATTTGATGCACTAGGTGACACCATGCCACTTAGTCCAGTCGAAACATCATACATTTCTATCCAATCCACTTATCCATCGTCGGATGACCAACATCTATTGGCACCTGACAGTTACTCGATGCCATCATGGTTAAGTTCCTTGTCATCTACGATCGACTGAATTTTCCCAATTTTTGCTTCTAATGAATCTATTAAGGAAATGTTGAGCATTGAAGAGCTACCTCAGGATGATAACCATCATCAATCCTCTTTTCTTCCCCCTCGTGAAGCAATTCGGATAGATATACACTCTATCTCCCCTCCTGCTGTCGATTTTCCATCGTCTCCCATGCTTTCAACTTTTGATGATTTGGATCCAGTAGTTGACATGGTGATCTCTTCGGTATGGCTATTAGAGCCTGATCTCCTTAACCCTGTCACGGCCCTCGACATGTGTTCCTTCCAGAGTGATTTTCTTCCATCCATTGAAGATCTCTTGGAATCCATGATCGAGTTTTGTCCCTTGACATAGTGTTCTTCCAGAGCATTATTTTCTTGGAAGCCATGATCAAGAAGAGTCCATGAGCATAGTTTCTTTTCTCTGTCGCTAGCTCATTAAAAAATCAAATAGAGGCCTTGAGCATAGTTCTTTTTATGTATCAATCTTGTTAAAAAATGAACAATCACCTCTATTAAACCTTCATTTCATCCACCCTTATCATTTTTCTCCATATAGTAGAGAAATTGGTGACAACCTCAAAGTCGGTGAATGAATTGAAGCTTGGTGGGCATGTCTACAATCTTTGATGATCATTCTAGAGTTAATCCCATAGCTTTCAATATGGGGGCATACCAAGCTTAGTCTTTGTTCTTTCTTGTGCTCATAAATACATGAGAATGCAACCAAGTAAATTTTTATCTCTTTTTCGGACCTGCATGGATAAACGAAAAAGGAACCCCCTGGAGTCATCTTTGAGCTCTTTTTAGACAATCTAAACATGAAAAGATTGTCAAGTGATCTTGCTTCCTTTCCCACTCGTTAAAAGGTTTGAAAGGGCATCTTTTGAGTGATAATTTATCTCTTTTTCAGCCTCACGATACTAACATTACGAAAAAGAACAACATTGGAGTCTTCTTTAAGTTGTTTTCAGACTCTCTAAATATGAAAAACCACCGAGTTTACTAGACTCGTTAAACAATCATACATAGAAGGGCCCATATGGGATCGAACCCTTACTTCTTCTAGTTCATTAAACAAAGGAAGAGGGACTTACCAAAGGTGAGTCATATCAAGCATGTGTTACCCTCCTTAAGCTCGTTAAATTAAAAAGAGGTACTCATCTATCTGGATGGAGGAAAAATTGAAAGAAGCAAGACGAGCAGTTTTTTGAGAACACTACCAGTAGCTCTTACAGTTGCCCTTGAACATGGCACTTTGTATTTGCACACATTTTTATCCACTAAACCTCTGCACTGAGCCAATTCTATGAGTTTCTTTTACTCCTTTGGGTCACTTGACGAAATTCACATCATCCACTAAATCAATTTTTGGTCCATGTCAAGTTTTTTCTTTGTGCCTCAATGTTCAAGGGAAGTATCTGCTTCGAGAGTCATCCATCACAAATATCATGTTTCAATACCAATGTCAGTCCATGTTCATTCGATCTACTAATTACATCTCTGTGTTTGTTTCGTTTCGTTGATGGGGGATACATCAAGGCCCTCCTTCGACAAGTCTATTCATGTCAACTTCAACACATTATCCAGGGACTCAGACTTAGAAACCAGTTAGTACCTTGGGACCTGCATGCCTCAATGGCAAGCCTCCTCATGTTCGATAGTGGGTTTACATCATTGACCTCTGATCAGATGATTCCACAGATGTTCTACTTTAGCTCATCTATTCACATTCATCGAAATGTACTAGAGTACCTTGGGAATCATTGACATCAATGGTGATTTCCCTCGTGCTTGTTAACGGTTTACATCATTGATCGGTAATCTTCTACCATGTTCAACATCAAGACATATATTCACATGGTTATATTCGTACTACATTGGGATCGGTAAGAAGACCCTGGGTTGAGTCATCACTCTTATATGTACTTTGCCCAGGTTGCAAAGGATTTCTCTTGAACTATGACACATATATTGTTACATAGATCCACTTTGTATTGGTCGTGGCTATGTCTTATCATTTTGTAGATCCACTATGTATTCTTTGTGGCTATGATCATTTTAGGTCATAGGAGCATAGATCCACATTGTATCTATAGTGGCTATACCATTTTTTCAATATAATGATGGATCCGTGGTGTATTTTATGGAGGCCATACCTAAAAAGTTTTTATCACTCAAGCATAGGTATGTCTGCCTTGGGTTTGAAACATGTCATAATATTTGTTTGATGGTTGTGTGCAGCTTTTTCCAGTTTCTCTGCATCCATACCCTTGCTCAAAAAAGTCTACAAAGTACTTTAGTCATCATCATCTTCTAACTTCATACTTTGGGGGGAAATCTGTTACACCTCAAAATTACTCACTTTGATAGTGTCACAAGTGTCGTCATTACGAGTGTTGTAAGTATCGCATCTTGTCCGCAAGTGTCGCATCTTGACTATAAGTGTTGCAAGTGTCAAAAACATCATATTGTCATCTTGCATATGTCATGCCTCTAACGACATCATGAAGACACTTAAGACACCTCAAAAGGTGGTTTGGAAGAAGAGAAATCACTTGACAAGAAGTACAAGCCTTTTGACATTGAGAAAACCACAAAAAAATGGATTTTGGAGAGGAGCGCTCCCCTACCCACTGTCAGGGAGTGATGGTGCTCTCTGAGCCTCTTTGGGGGAGTGCTTGAGTGCCCTATGCACCCTTATGGGGGAGCGCTACCCTCTTTTTAGAAAATTATGGGTTTCTTGAGGAAAATAAGGGAAGAATCCCTCAATTCCTGAAGGTAGTTGGATTTGAATAGATGGTCAAGGCATGATCTTAGGGGATATCCTCAACTGAAGGAGAGGAATCCTCAACTTATCCCAAATATCTCTCAAGTGGTTGGACCTCTCCAAGTTTATATAAGGAGGCCTTCTCATGGTGAAAGGCACAATGGAGATTCAGAATTACATCAAACTTATGATCTTATGAGTGAGATGTCATCAAAGAAATCAGTGGAGATTATTTGAGCAAAAGGGTTGGACAAGGAGAAATGGAAGAGGTTGTTGCACCTTCATTAAAAGGATTGTAAGTATATTTACTTTTTCTCATTAATAATCAATGCTTTTCCTATTTGTTTCAAACTTGTGCTTGTTCCATATGAGTTTGTCTATGGTAGATGGATCTATGATTGAGCTAATCTCAGTAGAGTAGGAAGTCTGATGCAGGAGCATCATGTCAAGCACATAGAGGCAGTAACATTCAACACATACAAGTTCTTCCAGAACTTCGACGTGGGCAGATACAACGGATTTCAGGATCCGCCTCCACTCAATGCCAAAATTCACTTTTTGAGGCACGCTTGAACCGGTGCCGAATTTTACCCTGTGAAGCAAGTTTTTGAAATTGTAAACAGAGCAAGAGTTTCCACTTAGGCTCTAGAATGAAACTGGACTTAGATAGTGTAGGATGAATTTTAGAGTAGGCAAGTAGCCAGGGGAAACCCTAGAACCATCTTTGAGTTATGTATAAATTTACACACCCAATGAGAAGGAGAGATGGAATACAGAGAAAAATTAATTTTAAGAGAAAACTGCGAGTAGAAAGAGAAAAAATTGCTTTTGAGTTACTGTAATTTTGAATGTAATCTATAGCCATTGGGCACTTGTGAATATAATAGAATGGAAAATCAATCCGAATGTGTTAAGCTTGGACTGTGTGTATTTCCCTGTTATTTTATGTTTTTTAAACAAGTGAATGGAACTATGAGTTGTTCCCAGTTTCAATTGTTTCTCTTCGTTAGGAGCTCTACAAAGTGTGCATCAAGCCAGAGAGAAACGTTGTGGAATTGTTTTCTCTTCATTAGGAGCTCTGCAAGGTTTGCATCGAGCCAGAGAGAAAACGTTGTGGATCTGAGCTATCAAACTCCCTCAGACGCAAGGAGTGCACGAGAGTCGAAATCTGAACTAGACAAAGCTCGGGAGGAGTAACACTTTGGAAAGTGTTATCGGGATCTAGGAACCCATTCCCTGGAAGGAGCGAAGACCAATTCTTCACAGACTTAGGAATATCCTAAGTCAAAATCGAGTAAAAGCTCAGGAGGAAGAACGTCGTTGAGCATTGGATCGAGGTGGAAATCCCTGCAGGCCATCCGATTGAAGGAAGGAGCACAGGCTTTAACTCTGCATAGACCTAAGAGGAGAGTTTGGAAATCCAAATGAACAGTGGAGAACCCTTGAGGGGAAACACCGAAACCCCGCAGGCAGTCAGATCATGTAGAGTTGCAAGGAGGTTAGCGGCGAGAGTTTCTCAACGTTCATTTTGGGACTTTAAGTACCAGGAGATGGAAGGATAGAGGCTCTTGTCCTTCAGAACCCTGAATCATGAAATAGCAAAATCATGATTTGACGTTAGTTGTCGATCACAGGGATTTCCGTGAGTCTTTGATTGAACGCCACAACATTTCATCATTTCAAATTTTCGGCGATCGGAGACTCTAAGAAGCAGGGATACCCTTTGTATCCAGAGTCCGCGAAATGCATAATCCTAAAGGAGAGAGCACTGGGCCATTTCGGATTTTTAGTGACTAGAGGTTCTAAGAAGCAAGGACATCCTACACATCCTGATTTCACGAAACACGAAATCCCAAAAGAATAGGCGTCGGGTATCTCAGCATTTTGCCACTTCGACATTTCAGCCACCAAAGGTTTGAAAGGGGAAAGGAAGGGCCCTTACATCATGATTCCTTGAATTTTGAAACTCTGAAAGAGAAAACGCCAAGCCAGTTCGGCATTTTGTGAACCAAGATTTCGAAAGATAGAGTACAGAAGGGAGAACGCTCGCTTCACGATTCCCTGAATCAAGAAAATTAAGTGGCATATTATCATGGGTCATCATTTCGGTGTTTCAGGTATCGGGTACTCAAGAGGCCAAGAGTCTGGAGCTTAGGAGTCCCAACTCGCGAAATCGCGAAACACGAAGACCCAAAAGTCCAAGGGAGGAGCCAGTTGAGGCATTGTGACTTTTTGGCGTTTCAGAGACCGGAAGTCCAAGAGGACAAGGAACTGGGGAGAATTCATTCACAGGAGCCCCAAAACCCTGAAAACCCCAAAAGGTATGTCGGGTCAGAACAGAGAGAAGAGCGCCAAGGGAAAAGGGCACGCACACAGATTTTGTTGAAGGCCCGTGCCAGAGGAGAAAAGGGGGACCTATGGATTTGTTTGAAGGGTTCTAGCAAGAGCTTGAAGGAGCTAATTTGGCTCAGAAGAAGAACGATCCAGTGATCGGAAGGTCAATAGACTTTTCTGAGGTAGGGGGTCTGCATTAGGTGGTATCAAAGCACATTTTTTCGTCTGTAGATTTCAGGTGAAGGAGGAAAAACAAGGAGACAGAAAACTTAGAGTTGTACTCTGTGTGTGATAGACAGTCAACACAATGCCACCAAGAAGATGAGATCTGCCTTTAGCCAACCATGTTGTAGAGAGGGAGATGCGAGAGCTTCGCGCCCAATTGGAAACAATAGAAGCAGCACAGAGAAGAGCACCTGACGTTGGGGATGTCAGTGATGTAGAAAGTGAAGAGGTTGAAGTTGAAGAAGCTGCAGGAGAGGATGTTGCAGAAGAACATTTGTTGAGAGCAGTTGTCAGGTTGGGAGGCAGAGCTAAGATAGAGGTCCCCATGTATGAGGGAAATCTAGATGCTGAAGAATT
>JASDQU010205099.1:47928-62471 GCA_032191745.1 Picea mariana
GTCGATGAGGAAAAGAAGGTGAAGCAGGCAGTCACCAGGCTAAAAGGGCATGGAGCACTATGGTGGGATGAACTGCAGAATGAGAGGAGAAGTAAAGGAAAACAGAGGATAAAGAGTTGGGATAGGATGGTAGCCAAACTAAAGGCTAAGTTCATTCCCAAAGACTACCAGATCAATCTGTTCAGGAAGTTACAGAACTTGAGACAGAGAGGGATGACAGTCAAGGAGTACACCGAGGAGTTCTACTGGCTAAACATCAGAACTGGACAAAGGGAGAGAGATGAAGAAAAAGTCACCAGATATGTAAATGGCTTGAGATATGAAGTCCAGGATGAGCTGAGCATGATGTCAGTGAGGATTGTGGAAGATGTTTATCAATTTGCACTGAAGGCAGAGGAGAAGCTGGCCAGAAAACAGAACCAGCAAGGAAGAGGTAAAATCTCGGTCCCAAGCAAAAGCAGGGGATTTAACCATGACAGTGCACATCATTCTAAGGACGAGGCTAAGAAACCACACAATCACTCAAAATGAGGAGGAAGTTCAAGAGGAAGACAAAATGGTGGAAGAAAGTCTTCTAGAGGAAGAGGCAGAGGAGGAGTAAGGTGCTATAATTATGGAAAGATAGGGCACATGTCTTGGGAATGTCCCAAGAAGAAGAAGGAAGGAGGAGAAGCTCACATTTTCAGAAGCAAAGAAAAAGAGATGTTGAGGCAGAAGGAGCAGAGGATGGAGCATCCCTGATGTTGAGAAACGTTCTCTTAAAACCAGAGGTAGAAATTGAAAAGCCAGTGTAGAGAAATAGTCTCTTCGGGGCAGCTTGCAAGACTAAGGATAAAGTATGCAAGGTAATAATTGACGGTGGGAGTACTGAAAACCTAGTATCCACAGAGATGGTGGAGAAATTGGAGCTGAAGACAATTGCACATCCGAGGCCATACAAATTCTCATGGCTGCAAAAAGTACACCAGGTAACAATCGCTAAACAATGCCTGGTTGAAATTAAAATAGGAGAATACAAAGATGAAATCCTATGTGATGTAATTCCCATGGACGTATGCAACATTTTGTTGGGAAGACCATGGCAGTTTGACAGAAATTTCATTCATGATGGAAGGAAGAATACATACACATTGGAGAAGAATGGTAGGATGCATATGTTACTGCCAATGGAGGAGAAGAGAGTGAAAGAGGAAGCCAGCAAAATCATACTTCTCATGAGTGGGAAGGAACTCCTGAAGGAATCCAAGGAAGAACAGGAGATGTAGTTCGCTATGGTGAGGAAGCCCAAAGTCATCCTTACAAGTACATCAGTGAATGATCTACCTGAAGAAGTTCAGGAGCTGCTGGATAATTTTGTTGATATAGCAGTGGATGAGTTGCCAAACTCATTACCACCCATCAGGAGTATCATTCATCATATCGACTTGATACTAGGAGCAAGCCTACCAAACATGGCAATGTACAGATTAACACCTCGATAAAATGAGGAGGGGAAGAGCCAAGTCCAAGAATTGTTGAATAAGGGTTTGGTCAGGGAAATTTTGAGCCCATGTGCAGTACCAACTGTGTTAATCCCAAAGAAAGATGGAGGATGGAGAATGTGCACAGGCTTGAGAGCCATCAACAAGATCACCATCAGGTATAGATTTCCTTTACTGAGAATGGATGACTTAATGGATTGCTTAAGTGGAGCAAATTTATTTTCTAAGATAGATCTGAAAAGTGGATATCACCAGATCAGGATGAGAGAGGGTGATGAATGGAAAACAGCCTTTAAGATGAATGAAGGCATGTATGAGTGGCTAGCTATGTCGTTTGGCTTAACGAATGCCCCAAGCACTTTTATGAGGCTGATGAACAAAATTCTGAAAGATTTCATTGGCAAGTTCGTGGTTGTATATCTGGACGATATAATGGTATTTAGCAGGACTAAAGAGGAGCATTTGATACACCTAATGCTAGTAATGAGGAGGCTACATCAGGAGAAGCTGCTAATCAATTTGAAGAAATCGTCTTTTATGAAGACAGAACCCATTTATTTGGGTTTTGTGATCTCTTCGAATGAACTGAAGATGGATCCAGAGAAGGTGAAAGTGATCAGAGAATGGTCGTCACCAAGGAGCATGTTCGAGGTAAGGAGCTTTCATGGTTTAGCAAGTTTCTATAGAAATTTCATTAGAGAATTCAGTGGGATTTGTGCACCAATGATGGATACAATGAAGAAGTGGTACAAGTATTTTAAATGGTCAGAGGAGGTTGAAAAGAGTTTCAATATACTGAAGGAGAAGATAACAGAACGACCAATTCTGGTCTTGTCGAATTTTGAAAAGACATTTCAGGTAAGATGTGACACAAGTGTAGTTGCAATAGGAGCAGTTCTGAGTCAGGACAATCGACCTGTTGCCTATTTCAGCGAGACGTTGAATGAGACTAAGAGGAAATACTCCACATATGACAAGGAGTTCTATGCCATCATTCAAGCATTGAAGAAATGGAGGCATTATCTTGTCCCGCAAGAGTTTGTATTGTACAGTGATAACCAAGCTTTACAATTCATAACCCAACAAGAAAAACTAAATCAGAGACATGCAAAATGGGTTGATTTTATGAAAAAAATTACTTTTATCATAAAACATATTGCTAGGAATACTAACAAGGTTGTTGATGCGTTAAGCAGGAGATGTTTAATTTTGCAGGAATTCCAGGTGAAGACCTTGGGTTTTGAACACCTTAAGGATATGTATTGTGATGATACAGATTTAAAAGAGGCCTACAAAGCATTTACAAGTCTTGTACTGAGAGATACAAGTCACTGGACAGAGTATATGGTTCAGGAAGGATTGTTGTTCAGAGGAAATCAATTGTGCATACCAAGATGCTCAATGAGGGATAATATTCTAAAGGAGAAGCATAGTGGAGGATTAGTTGGACACTTCGGCCATGATAAAATGTTTGCACAGTTGAGAAGCTCGTACTATTGGCCAGGTATGAGAACAGATGTGATAAAGTTGGTGAATAGATGTAGAATCTGCAAACATGCAAAGGGGAAAAGATAGAACATTGGATTGTATCAACCATTGCTAATACCAGAGAGGCCTTGGGATGCAATAAGCATGGATTTTGTGTTGGTATTGCCGAGAACACAAAGGGGATTTGACTCCATATTTGTGGTGGTGGATAGATTTTCAAAGATGGCACATTTCATCCCGTGCCAGAAGACCAGTGATGCAACTCATGTTGCAAATCTGTTTTTCAAAGAAGTTGTGAGACTTCACGGACTACCCAGAAGCATTGTCTCAGACAGAGACACAAAATTTGTTGGTTACTTTTGGAGGATGTTGTGGAAGAATATGGGGACATATTTGTTCTTCATCTTAGCTTATCACCCTCAGATAGATGGGCAAACTGAGGTGGTAAATATAAGTTTGGGAAACTTATTGAGAAGCCTGGTTACTGAACACCATAACCAGTGGGATCAGATTCTTCTACAAGCAGAATTTGCATACAATGACTCACCAAACAGAAGCACTGGAAGGATCCCATTCCAAATACTCTATGGAATGCAACCCAGGGGGGTGTTTGAGTTAAGGGACTTGGAACAGGGAGAGATCATAAGTGTTGGAGCAGAGGATTTTTTTGTTGAGATGCAGAGACTCCATGGTCGGTTAAAAAAAAATTACAGAGTTCTAATCAGAAATACAAACACAGAGCTGATCAACATCACAGGGAAATTCAAATTGAAGTGGGAGACCAGTTTTTATCACATCTCAGGAAGGAAAGGTTCCCTAGGGGAACATATAACAAATTGAAGATGAAGAAGATAGGACCCTATAAGATCTTGAGGAAGTTTGATGCAAACGCCTATGAGATCGAACTGCCAGATGGTGTGGGAATTTCATCCATATTCAATGTTTCAAACCTGTATCCTTACAGGAAAGACGACACAGAAGGATCAGAAGATCAAGGAAAGATTTAGTGGGAGAAGCAGATGCCTGTGGCAGAGAATCTATAGATGGAGAAAATTGTTGATCAGAGGATTGGTAAGAAGACCAAGAGGAAGACTTATTTTGAGTATCTTGTCAAATCGAAGGGACACCCAATCGAAGACGCCAGTTGGGAAAATGAAGCTCCTATCCAGAAGCAGGGAAAATCAGTAGAGGAGCTCATGGACAGGAGTCCATGAATTTTTTTCAAGGGGAGTATGATGCAGGAGCATCGTGTCAAGTGCATAGAGGTAGGAACATTCAACACATCCAAGTTCTTCCAGAACTTCGACGTGGGTGGCTACAACAGATTTTGGGATCCCCCTCCACTCAGCGCCAGAATTCACTTTTTGAGGCACGCTTGAACAGGTGTCGAATTTTACCCTGTGAAGCAAGTTTTTGAAATTGTAAACAGAGCAAGAGTTTCCACTTTGGCTCTAGAATGCAACTGGACTTAGATAGTGTAGGATGAATTTTAGAGTAGGCAAGTAGCCAGGGGAAACCCTATAACCATATTTGATTTATGTATAATTTTACACACCCAGTGAGAAGGAGAGTTGGAATACAGAGAAAAATTAGCTGTAAGAGAAAACTGCGAGTAGCAGGAGAAAAAAATGCTTTTGAGTTACTGTAATTTTGAATGTAATATGTAGCCATTGGGCACTTGTGAATATAACAGAATGGAAAATTGATCCAAATGTGTTGAGCTTGGACTGTGTGTATTTCCTTGTTATTTTCTATTTTGTAAACAAGTGAATGGAACTGTGAGTTGTTCCCAGTTTCAATTGTTTCTCTTCGTTAGGAGCTCTGCAAAGTGTGCATCAAGCCAGAGATGGAATTGTTTTCTCTTCATTAGGAGCTCTGCAAGGTGTGCATAGAGATAGAGAGAAAAAGTAATGGATCTAAGCTATCGAACTCCCTCAGATGCAAGGAGTGCGCGGGAGTCAGAATCTGAACCAGACAAATCTCAGGAGGAGTAACACTTCGAAAAGTGTTATCGGGATCCAAGAACCCATTCCCTGGAAGGAGCAAAGACCGAATCTTCGTAAACTTTGGAATCTCCTAAGTTGAAATCGAGTAAAATCTCAGGAGGAAGAACGTCGTCAAGCATTGGATCAAGGTGGAAATCCCTGCAGGCCATCTGATTGAAGGAAGGAGCACAGGCTTTAACCCTGCATAGACCCAGGAGGAGAGTTCAGAAATCCCAATGGACGATGGAGAACCCTTGAGGGGGAACACCAAAACCCCGCATGCCATCGGATCAGGCAGAGTTGCAAGGAGGTTAGCAATGAGAGTTTCTCAACGTTCATTTCGGGACTTTGGGTACCGAGAGGTGGAAGGACAGAGGCTCTTTTCCTTCAGATGCCTGAATCGTGAAATAGCGAAATCGCGATTCGACGTGAGCCATCGATCACAGGGATTTCCGTGAGTCGTTGATTGAACACCATAGCATTTCGGCATTTTGGTATTTTGACAGTTCAGATTTTCAACGACCGGAGACTCTAAGGAGTAGGGATACCCTTTGTATCTAGATTTCGTGAAACGCAAAATCCAGAAAGAGAGAGCACCGGGCCATTTCGGATTTTCGGTGACCAGAGGTTCTAAGAAGCAAGGACATCCCGCGCATCCTGATTTCGCGAAACATGAAATCTTTAAAGAACAAGCATCGGGTATCTCGGCATTTTTCCACTTCGGCATTTTGGCCACTGGAGGTTTGAAAGGGGAAAGGAATGGCCCTTACATCACGATTCCCCGAATCGTGAAACTCCGAAAGAGCGAACGCCAAGCCAGTTCGGCATTTCGTGAATCGAGATTTTGAAAGACAAAGTACAGAAGGGAGAACGCTCGCTTCGTGATTCCCCGAATCGCAAAAAGTCATTGGCATATTATCATGGGTCATCATTTCGGTATTCTGGGTATCGGGTACTCGAGAGGCCAGGAGTCTAGAGCTTGGGAGTCCCGACTCGTGAAACCGCAAAACTCGAAGAACCGAAAGGCCAAGGGAGGAGCCAATTGAGGCATTGTGCTTTTTCGGCATTTCAGAGATCGAAAGTCCAAGAGGAGAAGGAACCAGGGAGAATTCGTTCACANCCAAGGGAAAAGGGCGCACGCACAGATTTTGTTGAAGGCCTATGCCAGAGTAGAAAAGGGGGACCTATGGATTTGTTCGAAGGGTTCTAGCAAGAGCCCGAAGGAGCTAATTCGGCTCAGAAGAAGAACGATCCAGTGATCAGGAGGTCAGTAGACCCTGTTGAGGTAGGGGGTCTGCATCAAAGTCTATTGTATCTTTGTTTGTCTTACAGGATCTCTCAAGGAGCTCAGGATTCAAGCTCAGCCAGGACTTTGCAAGGACAAACGTCGCTAATAAGGTACATATGTTTCTCCTTCTCTTTCATTAATTAGCTTGATAGGATCTAAAAGGAATTTAGTGTCCATGTTAATCACTTTTCTGTCTTGGTCTTAGGAGTCTAGAGACCAAGAGGGAATCCACTTGTCTGTAGGGGGATTCACCTACAACACGTATCCATCCTTTCTTATAACTTTGTTGTAGGCTAATTGTATTATATTTTATTGGTTCTAGGTTCAAGTGTCCTAGACCTAGGTGTTGTTATTGAAAGTGGGATTTCTCCTCTCATCTTCGACATCATATTTCTGATAAGTTTGAAGTTTTCACTCAAATTTATTCGACTATGTTGCACTCTTTATTTATTTGCTTCAATCTCCATTGGATTTTCACTCTTAATGATTTTCTTGTCTTCCCAAACTCTATTTATAGTCAAATTCACCATTTGAATGTGATGGTCACTCATGTGATGATCATACAAACAATATGGTTCATTAAATTCATGCACTAAGTTCCTAATCTGACCAATTGACTTCTCGTCAACTATCTCCTTTGGACCATCAACTTCCTTTCAACTAACTCTTTTCAATTGGTTGGCTTCCATTCAACTATCTCCTTTTGACCAATCTACTTCCTTTCAACTATCTCTTTTTGATCGGTTGGCTTCCCTTCAACTATCTCCTTTTGACCAGTCAACTTCCTTTCAACTATCTCTTTTTGACCTGTCCTCTTTATTTCATCTTTGCTATCTTTTGTTTTTGCACCCGTCATTCATTATCAAATCTCCCATCACTTTGATTCCAATTTTATTTATTTATTCAAATTTCTATTGGAACCCATTCATGTTTGTGATGACGATTATTCCCTATTGTAGCAACTTCCTTCCTCCTTTCTTTTGAATTTCTTTATTGGATCATGCTCTTGTTAACTTGTTTCTTTGCTACAACCTTCATCATTTCTCATATGGTCCCAATCAATTGGCATGACCTCTAAGTGTTCTACTTCTTTTTATTTTGTGGTGGCTAAGGTTCATTGTTTAAATTCCATATTTCAACAATCATTTTCCTGACTTACCCTAACCAACCACTTTATTTATATATTATTATTATTATTATTATTATTATTATTATTATCATTCAAGATTCTATCATCTAGATGACCTATATTTTTAGTAGACTCTCACCTAGTGGTGCCATAAAAGTTTTCACCCCTATAATTTATTTATTTCCTTTTTTTCCAAGATTTTGTCTTCCAATGAGATAGTTTTCAAACAAAATCCTGCTCAATGGTGCCATTATTTCTTTTCACCATTCATCTTCTTCTTCTTCTTCTTCTTCTTCTTCTTCTTCTTCTTCTTCTTTTTTCAAAGTTATGGATAATACCTCTTTAGTTGGGAACCCTTGAATACCTTGTTTAGGAGTTTTCTTTGAAGAGTTCTTAACTACACAATTCCATTTTTTCTTATGTATTATATTACATAGGGACGAAGCCAAGTTGTCTCCAATTTTCTAGGCTTTCCCTTGATCGTTTTCTCATATAATAGCACAAGGTATCTAATATCAATCTCTTTTTTCCTTAAGTTTCTATCATGCCAATCTTTCTTTTGTTGCTTTTGTACTTCCTAGTGGTGAAGAGTTATCATTCTTTCTTGCTCAAGTTTATTCAGTTGGGGCAATCAATCCTCCTTGGATTTGGTGGTGTTGAATTATAATACCTTGGCTAGTTTATCAATGTCAACTTTGAATAGAATCATTGCTTTTTGTTCCATATTGGGTTTCCTAGTTTGCATATTGTGTTCATTTGTGTGGATGGTGTGTTCATTTGCTTGTTTCTTTAATTTATGTTTTTGTTATTTCCATAATTTTGAGCGCTACACTAGTAATATTAAATATGATATCTAAGGTAATAAATTGTATAATAAAATACTTCAGAATATTGTAAGATCTGTTGTGATGGACTATTCCAATGGAATATCCACAAAAATTTATAGATCAGGAGATGATAGAAGATTAACTATTTTGCATGGCATAATATTTGAGCAAGATAATTCAGTCATGTTTACATTCGATGACATTGTTTATGAAGGAGAATGTTTATACATAGGGGTATGGAAATGAGCTAATGTTTCATCCTTTTTTTAATGATGTATTATTGGAATTTAACAAGCCAAATTCAAACTAAAACTTGTTAAAATTGATGAAATTGGGTGATAAAAATAAAACATATCGAACCAAAATCATCAAAAACCCTCACATCACTCACATTATGAAATCTTAGCAAGAAAATTCAAACCAAGTATTGGGTATATGTGTAAGGTGGGTAACAATGAAATCAACATTTTTTTCAGGTTACACTACCCGAGGAAAAAACTTGAGTACTTCCCCTCATTTCGAGGATGGTAACCAAGGTAAATCCTAAAATCTTTAGGGCCCAAGTCCAGTCAAGAACAAGGCTCGAATATACTTGTTAAGAGCTCAACATGTCACTTACGAGAGTTGGACCTAGGTGGGGAGGATACCAATCATTCCTCCCAACCACCCAATCTAAACCCAATTGACAACGTCTACATCAACATACTTCCACCCAAAAAGTAATAATACATAAAAATAATAACTAGCCTATATCCATATTGACCTTGGACCTATGAAGCATTAGTGTAAAAACTCGATGAAAGTTTTGATCTCTCTTAGTTCTTGATAGATTCAGAATTAAGATGGATCAAAGTTGGAAATTTTCTTAAGGTAGTTAGGTGGTTGAACCACCCAACAAATAACATCTAACCTCACATCACATTGACTACATGTATAATATGACATTGTTGAATGTTATTACCCTAATAAACCCCTTTAATACGAAATAAGATTTATGATATTTTACCCCATCAATCAAATAATTAAACATTTCACAATTTATGAATTTTAAATATTTTTTATGCAACATCTCGTCAATGCAACTACTTATCTTCTTTAGATCTAGAACCTTCTTGGTGCTCCATTAAATACCATAACCCTCATTTTGAATGTGGACTCTACTTAACACCACTACACAATATCTCATATTGTCAATTCCCTCCTTTTTCATAGATAAAGACTGATTGGATCCTCGTTTTTTTTGAAAGGTACCCTCTCTTTTTTTAAAGTAGACTTTGATTAACGCCACTTCTTTTTCAAATGTAGAGTTTGGTTGGCTCCCCTAACTAACCAATTAACTTGGAATTCCTTTACAACACCATCTTATTTGAATGTTCCTTGCAACGACTTAAATACCACATCCTTCTTTTACTTATTCATTATAAAAACACGTTATGTAATGTCCATGTTTTCAAACCCCAAACTAGTGATGTATAGTGTAGATATAGTATATGGACAAGATCTCAGTATTGTATATTGTAAATGTAGTATATGGTCGAGAGCCAAGCGATATAATATGTAAATGATGTAAATTGAATATAATAAATAAAATGTATCACTAGTTGCAGACAGACACGGACAAAAAATTGGGGGATAAGTATCCACAAGAGAGGGAAGGGGTCCAATGGGGGGATAATTTACCCATGTCTATTAAACCAAAACCCATTTCTTGTTTCTTTCTAAATTATCCTTACCATGAACCTTCCATCAGTTTTTGAGTGTTCTATATCCCAATCATTGAATCCATGTAAGAAGGTGGGTGTGAGAATCACATCCCATACTTATTGAGAGCATGGGGGGATTAGTACAATCAGCTTGGGGAAGAGTACAAGTCAAGCAAGCAAGAGAAAGAGAAGAAATGTGTATGGGGGGTGTTGTTCGGGAGATTTGTTCAAGGCTCAAAGAACAATACCAGGCATCCAAAATAATGACATTTGATTTTAAAGTGCCTTTCTACCTTCAGTTTAGAATGAAATTTAAATACTCTTATAATTTGAAACACATAGGCAATATCCCTTTCCTTGAGCTTTTTATCAATAATCAAGAGATGGAAACAAGAATTAGAGTAAACAAAATTGAAAAAAAAACAAGGTATCTGATTATGATAAATCTTACTTTATTTTCAATAGTAGAAATGTGGAATGTGTGTCTAAAATATAAAATAAGAACAAATATATAGATACAGATCTTGTTCCACTCACAGTAAAATAGAGGAAAAATTATACCTAAATATATTTCTAATAAGAAAAGTGCAGTAGTTGTATTACTAAATTGCAGTCGTTCATTTCTTAGACACCATAGAGTGAAGCAAATGAATAATGATAATGAAAATAGCAACACATAAAAACACACTACTCAAAGAAATGAGAAGTAGAATCTCTTGTATTTCTGTAGAAATTTCTATTAAAAATTCTTTCCTTACAACAGGCGAGAAAAGGCCTTTATCATATCTCAAATTTATATATTTATACAATTTCCTCTTAACCAAAATATGTTAGACACCACGTTTCTAGATCTTAAAATAGAATAAAATACTCTAAATACTTGATTAACATCAAATTGAATATTACAAAATAAAATATTTGAACATACGTCATGCTTTTGGAAACACCATCCTTGTCGGTTGCTTTAAGGATTATCTTTTCTTTATTTGCTCGTAGATGCAACTTCTTTCTATTGATGTTTGTATTTAGTGTGCATATTCAATAATGAAACTATGAACTTAGGTGGCTCTGCATTAACATTTAATTCAAATTTAAAAGCCTTTCTATGTACTAATGGTAAATTATTTTGTACTATGATCGCAGCTTGTTGGGTGCTTTGGCACTGTAAATTGTGTTTGACCAAGAAATGGTTTAAAATATGAAAGTTGAATTGATTCATCTGTAGGATGAAATCTTTATCCTTTTCTTTGTTTTTCTTCAAACATTATATTTTTTCATTAACATTGGCAGTCCCAATAATTGAATGCACATCATCGAGGTCAATATCATCCATTTATACATCTACATATAATAGAGTATTTAAGCAAGCTACATTGGCTTCTCTAGCCAATATTTTACTCTCTTCAAGATTATTTTCTCAAGTCTTTATTGCCATTTCACCTTTTAACTGTTCAAACTCTGAAAACTAAGCAATTCCTAGTACATTTGAACTCTGATTCCACATCATAAATTCTTGAAACTTGGATCTTGTATTGACTAACTCTTTTTCTTTATCAACAATGATTTGTAATGAATAATTGATGATAAGATATTTTTTTTGAATAATCTCCAAGATTTCACATAAACTGTCTTGGGAAAACTGTAATCCATCATTAACTTCGAGGGCATGTTTCTTAAAAGAAGAAATGTCAACAATTTCATTTTCAATCTTTTTGACTTGGGATTTTAAATGAAGTATTAATGCATCTTTCTTGGACAGAGTATTTCTTAACATTTGTTGATCTTGAAGACTTGTTCTTAATTTCTCTTCTAGCTGCTTAATTTGTTGTTCATAACTTTGTTGGACCTGAACTAATTCATAACTAACTTGGTCTTTAACAATTGCCTCTATTTGATTCAAATCATTTTGAAACTGCTCAATCAAAATATTTTTTTGATCAAACTTATCTCTTAAATTGTCTATTGACCACAATTTTTTTGTTGCAAAATCTCCCAGAGAATTTGCTACTTGTTTTGCAAATTCAGGGTCACTCTTTCCTTGACCATCAAATATAATTTTTTGTCTTTTTTTTATTACACCGCCTTTCTTTTTAATCTCTCTGCACAATAGATTTCATTTTCTTGCTGAAAAATAAATCTGATGAAGGCATTTCTTCTGTCTCAATAAGTGTCATATCTTCAACATTTACTACCTATGAACTATGTATTTCAAATCTTGATGCAAGAGGGGTTAGAGATGGAATAGGAGATGTAATTGAAGTATATTTCCCTTGAGTAGAAATATATTTTAAGGGAGTCTTAGTGTTTGAAGAAATTTGAGGGAAAACATGTCCATGCTTCATGAATGCTTCAAACATTGTCCATGTAGATTTTTTTCTTTCTATGTTGTATCTTTTGATAATGATTTTGGTGTTTTATCAACTTCCCTAGTTTTAACTTGAGGCAAATCATGTTTCTTAGGATTAGAATATGGTGGCATTCCTAAAACTGGATTACCATTGAGAGTAAAAATTTGATCTACTTGTAAAATATTTGGTAGACAACTTCTCCTATGCTTTTGAAATTTGATAAAATATGATTGTTCTTTACTAAAGAGAGTTTGTATTCTGGATAGAACTTCATCATATAATTTTGTTCCTCTGAAAATATCATCAAATGGTGAATCTTCATGAAAGTACTTTTTCATACTGAATTGGGACAAATTATTTTCAACCACTTTATGTGGATCATGCCTTTTGAATTCAATGGAATACAATGCAATATCTTCCAAGGTTGAAGCTTCAACCTTAGCATGTCTAAAATCTAACAAGGAATATTCACCAACCTGTATGGGATAAGTTGGTCATACCCTTTTCTGTGTTGCCTTTAGTTCTTTATGTATTCCTACAGAAACTGTTTGGTATGCCACCTCCTTGAAAACAAGTCTATCTAGTAGAAATTTTGGTAAAGCATGAGGAGATGAAAAATAGCCATAAACTCTGATATAGGAAAAACTCTCCTCAATATACCATTCTACAATTGCACCTAAATTTCCCATAATTTGCTCAAAAATCCTAGGAGGAGGGTTATCATATAAAACCTCATGAATTGGGATGATAACATTATGGAAAATTTCATAAAAATGGTCTTTTGCATTTTTCTCCCACAACTTAGAATGATAGATGTGTATTGGCTCAGAAACTTTTGGAGTCCATCTCCAATTCATCAATGGGAAAGGGGTTTGTAACGTATAGCATCCATAATGTATGCTCACATATAAAATGGAGATTTTTCACCTTTAGACTTCTGACTTGTATAAATCCCTATTTGTTTGACCAAATTTTCTGACAACAACTTTCCCCAATTAAAAGTGAAACCCTCTACAACTTCATGAAAAATAGGGACCCAATCAACGTTGAAATGTGCAGGGTTTTTCTTTCCATACAATCTACAGAGCATCATAGCTATGTAAATAATATGTGCATCACAAGAATATGTGGATTATATACCATAGATATCTGCTTTGAATTTATTTTCATTTCCACATCAAGTCTTAATTATATCATGGATGCTTCTGTCATAATCTACACATTCTTCTTTCTCAAAATTCCTCACAAATTATGCATTGTAAACATATTTTAGAGTATTGGACAATTTATAGATTACCCAAATATCTTCAGGTCAAAAAGAGCCAACAATAGTTCTTTGATGGTTGTAGATAGTCCTAGTTGGTAGATCCACGTGCTCCAAAGCCCAGTGTATCATGTCTATGTAGGGAAATAAATTTGGCCTTGTTGAAACCTTATGTAGTTCTGATTTGGCGACGTCCTTGAGCTTGTTTTCATTTATAACATCTTCACCTTTGCTTGCATCATCTGAAACAATGGATTTCTCTTCTTCAAGAATTTCATAAACCTATGCCCATGATTTAATGTTACCTGTTAAAAGAGCAGTAATATCTGAATAAATATAGGAATTTGGGTTTGACTCCTCTACATATTGGTCTTGGACTGACTTTTTTGTTCCCCTACAAGGTGCCATGACTTCTCATCAACAATATTTTCTCTTGTAGGAAAAACAACACTTGTGAATGTGAATACAGAGATAGAGTAGAGTTCAAATATTTTATCAAATATCAATTTAACACACAATCAATTCTACATTTAACACTTCACATTTGAACGACAGGGTCATAATGCTAGAAAGATGGTAAATTTATTACCTTACGACGACAACTTTACTGGAATATTTTACCCTAATATTTTTTTATTATCATTAACAATCCTGATTAGAGAGAATAAGTACTCTGACACTTCAGGAGTTTGAGAATTCAGGGATTTTGAATAAGGAACATTAAACATATCCTGAAGGTCGAAGTCGTGAAGTCATTAATTATCCTTAATCAAGATTTATTAAATGGATCATTACTTATTGTTAGGAACCAAATATCAATATAGCATAGAAAAACCTCAGAATAAGTACTTGACGCCTTGAAAAAGAGATAAATTCAAATAATAAGCCTCTTTGAGGGGGAAACCTCCTTATGCCCACATAAATGTTCAATTACAAGATGATTCAAAATGAAAATGTCTCCTGCCCCCGGGGGGGCAGCTCAATTGGCAAGTGCCGTGAAAATGAAGTTCCATGAGGTTTCGAGTTCAAT
>JASDQU010205100.1:627-11228 GCA_032191745.1 Picea mariana
GCTTAAAGGTCGGAAGGTAAGGGGGCTCCGGAATTTGCTGTGCGCCGTTGATCCGGGCATGCTTGTCTAGACCGCCCGATCCTGCTCGTTGTTTACCACGGGCGCATTGTTGCCTAAAACCTTGGACAAGTGGGTTTTAACCCATTTCATTTGATTTCTGACCCCCCTAGCAAGAAATATCGCTAACAACTTGTAAGGTTACTTGGGGCATAAGTGGCATTTCATCCCTTCTGAATGGTTTTCCCACCCTCTGACATACATCATAGTTCTAACAATATTCCTTTGTGTCCTTATGTACTGCAAGCCACCATAATCCTGCACACTGCACTTTCTCTGTTGCAAGATTTATTGCATAGTTCCCTCCATCTATGCCTTCATGTGCTTCTGCTAGCACCATGGAGCATTCATGCTCCATCACATATCTTATTAGAATTCCATATGCACCTAGCTTGTATAAATGACCTGCAATCAGCTGATAGTCTGTAGCATACACTACCAACTATTTTATCTACGCGCCAACAGATTCCTTGGGAGCCATTACTATGCTCAATAGTCCAACAATGTCAGCAAAATAATCATCAACAATCTGAATAGAAAATAAGTTAGCATCAAGACAATTCTCCTCCAATTTCTTTGGCTCCTCTCCATTAGTAATTCTTGATAGATGATCTAGTCCTACATTCAAATTCCCTGGTTTTACTATGATTTCAAAATCATATTCCTGAAACAATAACATCCATCGACAGATCCTCCCCCCCAACACTGTCTTGTTAACTAGGTACTTCAATGCAGAATGATCTTTAAACATCTTAAAATGTTGACCCACTAAATAATGTATAAACTTCTGTAAGACATATACCATAACTAGACATTCCCTTTCTGTAGTATTATAGTTCTACTCAGAATCTAGAAATTTTATGCTAGCAAAATATATTGGGTGATCAATGTCTCCTTCACCTGGTTGTGTTAAAACTTCTCCAAGTGCAATGGATGAAGCGTCCTCATGTAAATGAGATTCTTTTGTCCAATCTGTAAAGCTCAAAATTGGTGCAGTCACCATCTTCTCTTTCAATATGTCCAAACTCTCTTGGCATTCATCATTCCACTGAAACCTAATGTCTTTCTTTAGTAACTTCTCCATGGGCGTAATAATCTTTTCATAGCCCTTTATGAATTTCCTGTAGTACACTGTGTGGCCCAATGTTGCTCTCAACTGGAGCACTGACTTTGGTTGTGGTAAATTAACAATAATTGTAATATCCCTCAACCAAACCCAAATGTAAATGTAAATGAAAATGTACTTAAGTTGGTGAGATGGTTGATATCATTTTCTATGCACATTTCATGGCATAGTGCGTGCATGTACTGCGCAGTAAAATGAGGAAGTGTTCATAGTCCAGGATACCATGCACAACAACTTAAGTGCACATAATGTTGAGGCCAGGAAGCCTTTGTGTATATGCTATGTTTTATAGGCCAGTGAGCTGTTTTTTGATGATTAGGCTAGAGAGCCTAGATGTTAAAGGCTAGTGCACCTATTTTTTTATATGTCTCATAATTAATATAAAATACATCGCTGCGCATAGACCAACCATGATAAAAGAGATGGGGTCTAAACTCCACTAGTTAGGGAAAGGGTGGGGGATAAAAGTTAATGAAAATGGCTAAGCTAGGGATCTTAAGCCAAAAAGGAATATTATATTAATATTTCTTAAATAATAAAGTATGGATTGTTATTTTATCCTAAGTTCTAAAGTTGGGGACAAGTGGGCCAAAGTAGATCCCAACATGAAAAGTGTCAAGTTGGAGACATGCATACATATTGTTGGGACTTAGTTCATTTTCCAATATTTTCCATCATTCTCTACAGGATTCATCCATCATTCAGTGATCCATTCAGCCATACCATGGTATTTTTCACTCACGCAGTCAACTATCCTCCATAATTTCCTGTCACTATACCTGAACTTGTATCCATAGCCATTTTATGTTCATGTAGTTGGTTAGCTTGGGAGTTGGACTGAAGAAGTGGGTTGTCAGGCCTGTGGGATATTGAAGAGGTGGGTTTTCAGGATCGTGATCAATTTCTCTCTAGGTGAGAGAATTTCTACGAATTGATTTCTTGAAGGTGCTGAACTACAACTACAGTGCTCTGAGACTTCCCGTTCGGCCTATTGCTGAAGCCCAAAAAGGAAGTGGTACAGCCAAAGGACTATTGAGAAGAGAAGGGGCACACTTCCTAGGGTGGGATAGGCATGTGGGGAATGAGGGACTATAGGCTGTTAGTTTGAGTTAGCACCTGTGACAGAGTCTTTCCTGTTGTCCATGAGCCATTTGCCTGGTTAGGAATCCCTTTACCCGGGTGGAGTTTAGTCCCAGCTTAGGGGTGACCCACTTCTGAGAGTGATGAGAAGTGTGGTCTAAGGTTGTGTTGGCACATAGAAGTAGACCCAGGATTCAACGCTTCAATAGTGCACCAACAAAACCCTAACTACCGACCCTTTCGGCAACACCTGCGAAGTAGATGAAGTCTCACCCGAGGTAGAAGCAGGGGTGGTTGTAGGACTCATATGTCTACAGCCTTAGCTGGGACACAGATTTGTGATTATAACACCTTAACATAGCACTTAGAAGTCATTATTCATCCGTATTTAACCTTAGTTCACAACATAGATAAACCATAATTACAGAGCAGCACAATATTAACCCAGATCTAATATATTCAAGCACTAAGCACATCAAAGTAGATCATATCTAGAATCTTATTCACATCTTAGGCACCAAGATATGTTATTCATCCAAGCATACATTATTACACTAAGAATTAGTCATATAAACCATAAAACATTCACAATGCACAAAGTAACCACAATGCACAAAGCAACCACAACACAAGATATACGTGGTTCACCCCTAGCCTGGGGCTACGTCCACCAAATCTTCTTCTCTTTATTGTCCTCTGTCAATCCTCTACATGCACAAAGCCAAAAGACCCTACTCCACACAGGACAAGAGATCTACGCACACTTCTCTAGATATTCCTTCCCCGATCTAGGTTACACCACAAAGCCTTTACACAGTCTCTTACAGTCACTTGCACTTAGCTCTACAATTTCTCAACACATCATGCACAAATAATTTGCAATTTTCACTTAGCACTTAGCAAGGTACCAAGCCCTCAACCACTAGTAAATTACTACTTACATCGCCTAAGAATATATTTATACATTAAAAAAGAGCCTAAACATGGGTAAACCCATGGATCGACATACCCATATCCATTACATAGCCCAAAATCCAAAAAGCCCTAAATAGGGGGGCTAAGATCCTGCAATCTCCACTTTGACTTGCGCTCTGCCTTCGACAACCCATTGAAGTCACAAAATAGGTCAAACATGACCAAGGATCCTCAAAAATTGGTCAAGGGCCAACAGGCCCCCAACACTCACCTATGATTCATCCCAAGTCACTTTGATTTGGGTAGCTATACCTCAAAAGCCTCGAGCTTAGCTTGATCTACTTTGACTTGTTGCTACGCCAAGGCCTTTTGCTTGATGAACTCTTGGATAACTACTTTGTTGACAGGTCCCTCTAAGCATTGTTCGACTGAAGTGACTAGTTGTTCCAACTCTACTCCTTGTCCTTCAATCTCTTCAAACAATTGGCAAGCTACATCCTAGACTGGGTGGAGTCTCTGAGTCACTTCCATGACTTTGCTCTGTATGGTGTGAACCCACTGTTGAATGGTGCACTGTTCCTGGGATTGCTTCATCCTTTCAACTACTGACATGAGCTTCAATTGTGCCTATACTATTGCTGCTTGTTGCTTTGCCTCCTGGAGTTGTGACTCCTCTGCCTTCAATTTAGGATCCTCAGTGATTCACTCATAAGTCTGGGCACTGTGATCACTTAGCTGTTTACATTCCATGGTGAGGTCCTTGATTCTCTCAACTGCACTCTAAGAAGTTGCTTCTCTTTGGTCTCACACATCCTGTGGAGTGCTTGGCACTGTTTGTAGCTCTAGATCTACAATTCTCTGTTGAAGCTGTTGGATGACTTCAACAAGTTGTGCTACTTGATGCTCCACTAGGTCTTCCACTTTTTTCTCGAAGCTTGTCACATAGCGAAGTGCTCTGCTAACTGCTTCTTTGACTCTGATCTGATCTGCAAGAAGATGTTCTTTCTGATCCTAGATCTACGTCTTTTCCTCTTCAAACTTTGCATGGAGGGAAACCTTTTCTTGTTGTGCAATTCAACGTTTCTCTACTACTTCCTCCTATGCTTTCTTCAGGGCCATTGTGGCCTACCCTTTTTCTTTTTGTGCACAATGAAGGAGGGCTTCAGTCACATCAACTATTATGTGAAGTTGGGTAGGCTCATCTCCCAACTCTGGTTCTTTTTATGGTGAGGGTGCAATGGACACTGTGCAACTGGATTGGAGGGCTTGTTGTACCCCTCTGAGTTCTTCCTCAATTATATCATACATGGCTACTTGTTGGGTTTTAGTGTTCTACAAGAGTTTCTATGAGGCATCTAATACGACTATGATGATGAAGTCAAAGTCATCGAGCGTGAGTACAATATGCATCTTAGTCTTAGTAGCTTTGGACTTCTTCTGGGAAGTAGGTTTCATGGGGGAAACCTTCATTTTCTTGGAGGGATCAGCCTCATCAACGGGATCCCTAGGTAGTGTTACTTCACCTTGGTTCTACTGATATTCTTTTTCATTGGTCTCTTCTTTATCTATTTCATCATCACCTCCTCCTCCAGGTGAGTCTAAAGTATTTTATTTTGATGCACTGCTCAGGTGTTGGACTTCTTCTATTTTCTTCCTTCTGCTAGTTCTTGGCATATCATGTGCTTCGCGAGTGGCCTCCTATATTTCGATTTGTTTAGGGTCGGATAGTTTTGCGGGGTCAGTAGGGATGAGGAGCTTTGTAGGTGAGTCCTTGGTTATCTTTTCTAGGTCTTCCTCTATGATATTATAGTATAATTGTAGTTATTCTTTACTCTCGTCTGCACGTGCAATGATATAAATGAAGTGCTGATCTGTGTGGAACTTCATAAGCGATCTGAACTGGTGCAAAGTGTTCAATGTCATACAAGGGAAAGCTTCAATAGCCCTCTTTAAATGAAGATAAAATGTATGGAATACCTCATTCACCACCATTGTTTCCCCATATTGCTTGAGTACCAGAGCTTGGTGAACTTCATAGCGAGCAACTTGAATGGCTCAATGTCTAGGAAGGTCGCACCTTCTAGCATCTCCCAAGCAGTAAACGCGATGACGATCAATAGCTAGATAAAATGGAACTTGTATCCCTAATCTTGAGCGTCGCGACAATCCAATTCTAGTTGTTTGAATAAGTACTTCACCCAGTTCATATGGAGTCCTTCCATTCATTTTCCAGTGAGGTCAACAACGAATCCTGTGACCTACGTAAGTTTGTTCTTTCTAACTAGATTTCCTGTGATCAATTGGCAGGCTAGGCACAATGCGCCATTTTGGATGGAAGCTACCTTGTAGCCTCACATCCCATTTTATACATCACCATATGTGTATTTAATCCTCTGTACCAGTGCGTGGTCTGCAACCTTTCCTTGGTAGAAATCTTGTTGGTCGGGTCCCTGCATGCTCAATACAGTGATCCTGTGTATCAGTGCCAGATTGATGATGATGCATCTATCTAGCCACATATAGACACCATGGAAGCATGAGAGAAAGAGATTAATGCACACATTAACCTCCTGGTTCCTTCCAAAATGTGGTATCTTCATTAAATTCAGGATAGTGGACTGCGTAAGGTCCATAGTCCATTGATGGGGGATTATCCTCGAATTATTCCCCTTCATCCTAGTCAAATACCTGTGAGGAGCGAGCTAAATGTGGTTCTTGCGATCCCCTAGGTTGAAGTCGCTGAATTTTAATTCCATGGTCTTATCCAACTGTGGTCAAACTGTACGTATCCCCTTCAGGAAGTTCACAGTAACCAGAGTGTAATCAAAGTCTATGGGGACACTGTCATGACTCACTACGCCGACCAGAGGCGGGATGTAGTCGGGATTAAATTTGCATTCACCAAGTCATCTCGATGCTTGGTTATTTTCTCTGCTACAACTCGGGATGGTCCATATCCACAAGAAGTCGATGGAGAGGCTTGCAATCCTCTTGTCGAAGAAGCTTGAACTCCTATGGACATCACTCTCTCGACCATCAGATTGATTATAAATTCTTCAACTGACTTCTCTATGGCACTGAGTTCGTCCACCATGCATGCTCAAGATCGAATGACTCAGGTCAATGATTGGATTCTCAATGCAATAGATTAGGTGGTGAAATCTCAGTTAGCGTAGCATGGTAGTAATGAGTTGGCTCGGATACAATTCACAAAAGTATTCTCAGTGTAGCAGTCGATGGAATGAGTAGACAATGAGTTAACATATCTCTCCAATAAGCGAGAAGCCTTAATCAATGCAGTTCTATCCATTACGATGCAGTTCCAATAGTCTGATGGTGAGCTTTCTGGTCATAACTACTGTTCTAACCATTTGGGAGTGTCGGTCTAACAGTCATAATGAATTCAACAGTTATATTTCTTCGCCATGGAGAAGTGCTATGTTGTGCAGTTCTGATATCTCGACAAAGTTCCAGTTTTGCAATCCTTCCTTCTGTGAAGTTCCCTTTGGAACCTTCTGCAACTTTTGGAGCTTTTCTCTCTTCTTACTGAGCTTTCTAGCCTTCTTCCCTGTGATCTTCATCTCAGTATTCCTCTTTCCATTCTGATTCTTATCTGTACTCAACATAGTAACTTCGCATTGCTGAGATTCTTTCATAGGGTTAGAGAGTAATACTTCTTCTTCTTCTTCTGGGGTAGGTGCTCCATTATCCTATACAGATAGATATTGTAAGTCTTCCTAGGTTCTTTCATCATTGACATCCGGATTGTTGGTCCTTAGTAGCTTTGACTAGTCCTCTTGTTCTTTTAGTAATTTTGCTATCCTCTTCATCATGAAGTCTCTCAGTTATCGCTTCTTCTATTCTAGGGATTCCTCTTCTTTTCTTCTGGTCTGATCCTTCTCAATCCATGTTTTTCCTAGTAACATAGTAAATGGGGCATTATTCTCAATAAATTTAACAACCACAAATTCTTCCTCTGTCGAAGTTCCATGAACGCTCATATATATTTGGGAAAGTCTTCCATATAGGGTTATCAACTTTCCTCTAAATAATACTATTCCAGCTACTGAAGGACTCATAGCAGGTTCCCTAAAATTTCCCAGGTTCTTTCTGTCATAATATTCACATGCGTTTCCTTATCTAGAACATAGTCAATGTCGAAGTCTCCTATTCTTGTTTCTATGCACTATTTTTCTTTGAAGATCTCTGATAAGTTAATATTTTTGTGATCATTCATGGTTTATTTTATTTGTAGTAATATATTATCTTATTCTTTCTGGGGTTCTTCCATGGTCTTATTTTCTTGACCTTCCTTAGGTTTTTCTTGTCTCATATTCATTCTTTCAACCTTAGTAATCATTCCAAGGCAATCCAGAACTTCATGGTCCATAACTTTACAACAAAGACATATAGGTCTTCTACCATGTAATTCCTTAGCAAGGTGTCCCGGTCTTCTAAAACTATAACAAAGGGTTAATCCTCTTTTTCGTTTGAATGATCCCCAACCTCTCCTGTACTATGCACTAGGATCATAGTAGCTAACCTGCAGAAAATGCTTTCTAGGATCCTACATCCATTTGTTAGTCCAAACATTCTTTCTATGCATAGGAATAACATACCTTTCATTATTTCTATAAGATCTATTGATATCAAACCTTATTTATCCATTTGGATATCGGTGGCCACCCACCTTTTCCAACTGGCTCAAAATAGTTTTCTGGCAATTTTGACAATTTACTATTTTTAGTAGTTTTAACTTCTGGGGCCATTTTGAGGGCCTAAATGAAGGTTTTTATGGATATATCTTCTCAATGATGGAAAAAGGCATGATTGAGCCCCCAAAATGAATATCCTCTATGATACCTTTCCAATGGACTATCATACACCTAAAACGAAGATCGCATGCAAAAGTTACGACCTCGGGAAGTTGATGTACTAACTTACCCAGACGGGGCCCACATGACTTTTGGCACTTCATCTCCTAGGGTTAGGTTTTTGGATGTCTAGGGTTTTTGGAATTCCTGTTTTATTGTGAAAATGCCTTCATAGGCTCATTGTAATTATCTTATTGTGAATGAGCGCAATCGCCACATCTCTTCTCATAGATAAGCCATCACCATTCCAGCAAACTTGTTTTCACTGCATTTTATAGTTTCAACTTATTTCCTTATTGAATAGAAAACAAATTTTACTGTATCTCTGTTATTTTGTGTTAATAACTTGTTAATAATATGTAGTCATTTCGTTCTGCTCATAAAATATGGATTAGTGGTATCAAAGCGGTCTTCTCCTTGTCATCTTAATGCATGTCCCAAACGAGGTTGGAGTACAAAGAGTTGGGTCTCGATCTTGTTTCTCTTGAGGAAAAAAGCTCTCGCACGCCCAAGAGACATCTCATGGAAGGATAAAATAAATATGATGAGACATGAGATCCTTTCAAACTGTTGATTGAGGAAGCCCTTGCGCAACAAAGGAACGAGATGATGGATAGTTTCATGAAAATCCTTCGGTGGCTACCAACAAGTGACACATCTTCTTCGAGCGAAGATGTCGCACCCTTCAAGGTACAAATAAAATTTGATATTCCTATATTAGAAGGTCAGATAGACGCAAATGCTGTAGAAAAGTGGTTGAATCTACTAGAAGGGTATTTTTCTTTCATAACTTTTCGAATAGAGAAAAGATTACTTTTGCGCTCCTCAAAGACATTCCCCATGTCAAATATTGGTGGGAAACTTTCTGCGAGCAAAAGGAAACAGAGGAACCCTCATTATTTACAGTCATGACCACTTGGGAATCCTTCAGGGATGCTATTAAGGAACAATACTACCCTGTCTGAAGTTATGATGACTTGTATACCAAATGGACCACATTGTGGCAAGAAAGAGACCAAGCAGTGCCAGATTTCAAAAATATCTTCCATACCTTGCACACCAAGATGGGAATCAAAGATTTAGAGTGAAATCTAGTGCTCAAGTATCGCGATGTTCTGCATTGATACGTCCATACTGAAATGGAATTTCTGGACATCTCATCCTTGGGTGCGGCCTACTGATATGCTGCCAAAATTGAGCAAAAGCTCAAACAAAAGAAGAAAAAATTTGGGCCTGGGAACCCCTCACAACAAAATACAGGAAAGGGCATCCCCAACCCATAAAACAAAGGAAAAAGAAAATATGGACAGTATCAGGACAACCAGTTCAAGCCGCAAGAAAATAAGGACATCAGAAAGACAAAGAAAGATATTAGGAAGTGGCGTGACTTCCATAAGGGCCCTTGGCATAACACTGCTGACTGTCGCTCAAAGAAGTCGTTGGTGGCTGAAGTGAAAGCCTCTAAATCAGATGCAGGTTATGAATCTGAGACAGAACTAGAAAGGGGGAGACAGATGATTGATGCAGAACCCAGTGCCACCATTGCTACCACCAAGCTCCAACCTGGTGAACTAGACGAGGTAGAAGAAGGAGAACGTCTCGTCCATTCACACATGTAGGTAAAAGGCACCCCACTACACTTCATCGTTGATAATGGTAGCCATAAAAACCTCATCTTAGCAGAGGTCATCAAGTGGCTGGCCTTGCCAACAATTCTTCACCCACAACCCTACACCATTGGATGACTCTGCCAAGGAAGCGATCTTCGTGTCAGCCAACAATGTTGACTATCGTACGACATCAAGCCCTTCAAGGATGAGGTATTGTGTGATGTTTCTCCTCTTGAATTTTGTGATGTTATTTTGGGACAACCATATTTATGGAAACATCATGTTGTATATGAGTCTAAGCCTCGTAGTGTTATTATTACTTTGAACAGAAAATTGTATAGGATACCCGAGGCAGTCCCACCTAGTGCTATTTCCTTGATCTCTGCTAAGAATGTAGGAAGGTCATCTCTAAAATGGGGAAGTTTGTCTTCTTCATGATTCACTCTCAGAATAAGTGAAATATCACATCCAGTCCAGGGTCTTTGTGGCTGAACTATCCACACAACAGAAGCAAGTAGATAAGGTCGTGGAAGAATACTCAGATATAATTCTCCTCACCTACCGGGGTACCTCTGCACTGCTAGGTCAAGCACCACATCGATTTGACCCCCACTACACTACTGCCCAATGGGCCAGTCTATCACCACTCTCTGTTATAAAATGAGGATATCAAGTGATAGATCCAAGAGCTGCTCCACAAGGGGAAAATTTGTCCCAACTCATCACCTTGTAGGAGACCAATCGTGCTGGTACAGAAGAAAGATGGAACCTGGAGAATCTACATTGATTACCGGTATCAAAACAAAATCACAGTCAAAAACTGGTACCTGATTCCCTGAATCGATGACCTCCTTGATCAACTCATGGGGGCCAAATACTTCAGTAAGATTGATCTAAATTCTGGCTACCACCAGGTCCCGATAGAATAGACAAATGTAT